>JACGTJ010000142.1:8522-19819 GCA_014858695.1 Chrysomya rufifacies | reverse complement strand
AAAAAATGTCTCATAAACAAAATGAACACTTAACGAATTTTGTAAAAATTAAAGCTTTTGTCTTCCCGTAGCCACCAAATAAAAAGTTCAGTATTCGTTTTTTGTTTATAATCAAAAAGTTATAGATTATTTTTTATTATTATTTTACACATATAAAAGAAAAAAAAAACAAAAACGAAAAACTAATAATAATAGTAAATATTAAAATAAGCAAATTATTTTTTGTTTGTTTAGGTCTTCTAAATTTTGCTACAAGATTTTCTTCTTCCCTCATTTTAATTTAAAAGTATATTAAAAAGTATCATAGAACTCCCCTTATCTTTTAACGTTAATGTTAATGTTGCATTTAAACTCCTTTTTATAAAAGTTCATCACGTACTAAATCTTGTACCAATTGTTGTCGTTCCACTTCTTGTCTGCGACGTCTTTCTAACTCTGCCTGCTCTACAATATTGGCAATGGGTACATTTTCCATTTCCTCTTGTTCACGAGCAGCGGCTGCAGCATCTGCCGCTTCTTGTTGTTGCTTCTTGCGATGCTCATAGTTAACCAAACGTTGTCCCACCAAATACTTGTCTACTTTAATGGCTACATAGAGCTTTTTGAATTGGCGTATTTGAAAATAGACTAAGCCAATGGCTCCAATAACGGAAAAAAATACTGGATATACAAAATGTGCTATCTCTAATTGGACCCAGGGATCTTTAAAGAATATAGGTAATATCGAATGAGCCAGCACATAGGGTATGGCCAATGCTAAACCAAAACAGGTGATAACAGGAGTGGCCAATTCACTAATAAGGAATTTCAAGTCAATATCTCTAAGACCATCACGATAAGCTCTTTCTAAGGCTCGTTTCAAATGCCAATCGGGGCCCATTAGTGTTAGAGCTATGGCTATTTTAGTGTACAAAACACCCAAAGCCCAATCTTGCCAAATGAAATAAATGGGTGTTTGTCGTATGCCCACACGCACGGGTATAACAACAACCAACTCTAATAGCATGCCAAATAGTAAAGGTATAACACCTAACATTAGAACTATAATCAAAACGGGTAAAGCATAAGAGGCGCCCACTTTAAGCCATTGCTTAATTTTGTCCATAACAGCGGCACGACCTTGAGGCAATAGAGTAACCGCTATGGCTATACCCCGTGTAATCATCCAACACAAGTAAGTGCCTAAGGCAGCTGTATATAATTCATGAGGTCGTGGTGTTACGTCAGTACTTTGAACCACCACTTGTGTTGTTATGCTACCAACTGACCACAAAGACATTACCTGTCTTCCTATCCAAACGGGCACGGTCAGTGTGACCAATGAAGCCACCACTAATGAAATACACATGAAAAATATTAAACCACATAATCTAATTGGGAATATTGAGGGTTTTTCATAAGGTTGAAAGGCAACTGGCACATCACGATGTATTATAGCATGATGAACTGCAGCCAAATTACGTTCGGCTTGTGGAGGAGGTGGTGGTGGCGGAGGTGGAGCTTGTTGTTGTACTGGTTGAGGATTAGCAGCTGCTTCGGCATTTTCACCTTGCTGATTATCATTTACTTGTGGATTTTGTTCTTGTTCATTATTTTGATCATTATTTTCAGCTGCATTTTCTGCATTATTGTTATTGGCTTGTTGGTTATTGTTGGTGGGTTCTGGCGGATCGTTGCTTAAGAGATAGCTACGTATACCAAGAATCCAGGAGACACAAATACACCAAATACGCAAAAGCTTTTTGAGCCAAACGCGTGTATGAGATTGTTCAAAGAATCCAGGCAATATAATCTGTTACAAAAGTAATTATTATTTAGACAAATACAAAAAATTAAGAAAAGAAATAAATTTTTTATTTACGAACTTACCTGTAATAGCAACAGTTGCAAACTTAATTCATTAACTTCAGAATCACCGGACAAGGTGTATGGTAAAAATGTTGGCCACACTATTTTCAATATACGAATTGGCATCCAAAGCATTAAGAGTACTACTGAACCAAATATCATTGCAGAAGATATTAATCGACGAACATGTCTCAAAATTGGAAGATGAATCATTTCCTAAAATATATAGATAGAAATAAATTTGAAATTAACAAAGTATGAAATATATAAATAATATAATTTTTCAAAGAATAATTTTGAAATCTGAAACATATACATACATATGGCGTTGTTTAACTCACCTGAATTGGACTAAAGTCGGGATCGTTTAAATTTCTTAGAAACCACAAAACTCCAGGTCGTAATACTTCACGTAAAAGAGAAATGAAAGCAGCAAAATAATATACGTAAACCATGCCAAACATCCAATGAACAAAAAGCGAAGTACCAGGTGCGGCAGAAAAACTGGCTTTACGATCTTTCAGCCTAAAAAATCAGAACAAACACTTAGCAAAATTCTAAAAAAATAACTGAAACTGAAGAAACTTACGTAGCATCAAATAATGGCAGGGAACAAATATCCAACCACCAGCCACAAACCAAAGGTAAAACTCCTATCTCCACCACAGATAGCAGTGAGACTTTTACAACTATGTAACATAAACCAATTAAACTGCGTACACGTCTCATGTGGAATGCTTTAGCCAAAAAATGTAATACTACCAATATATGACCAATAAAACAATATCCAAAAAGTGTAGTAATTAGGCCATGGAAGTGTAATAGAGGCTTGTCAGGATTTAATAGATTCATGGATTGCAATATGAAGTGACCAATACAATATGGGCAGAAGGCAAAGGCAAAAATAAGCATGGTATTTAAAGAAATAATCCAAAAAACATGTTCTAAAAATACTAAAGAACCGTCTAAACCCAAAAGACGTTCCCAGGTTAGTTCTTCTGCAGCACGATCCCACTCCATGGGATTCCAATTTGGTTCGTCGTTGTCGTTGTCAGCAGCATTGGCGGCTGCATTGTTGTTTTGGTTATTATTGGCGGCACCTGCCAATGCAGGAGGAAGTTGAGGGCCAAATTCTAAAGGAGCATCACCTTCATTTTCTGCAGGATCGGCTACAGCTGGAGCATTGTTATTCATAGGTTCTACAATAGGGGCTTCATTAACAACGTTATTATTGTTATTAGCAGCAGCACCATCTTGAGCTGCTCCATTTTCATTTCTATGATCTGCCAATAGCTCATCATTTTCGGCGGGTATAACTTCTTCCAAAATATTGCCAACGCCCTCATTCTCTACAACAGCATTAGGCTCTACAGCTGCTGCATCCGCTGCGACTTCTCCCGGTAAGGGTATAAGATCTACATCATCGTCCACATCATTATTACCACCGCCATCTGCTCCTCCTACAGCAGGAGCATCATCACGTTCCAACCAATCTGGACCACCACCTAATAATATCTGCTCTCTTAACCACACCAAACCAATAAAAGATAATAGTGTACATGTTACTACAAAACAACCACGAAATACATCGGATGCCAAATTTTCCGTCGAAAATACATCAAATGGCAAGGACAATATCATATCAAATGAAGAAGCTCGGAATAAATAACGATAAGTTCTATAAGCTGACAGTGGTACGATGACAAACCAAGCCAAACCCACCAAAGAATAGTGAGCCCATGACTTAGCTGCCTTCATAATCGCCGATATTAAACCTCCGGCTACATCACGCAAAGGCAGCACTCGAGGCATATCCGGCGAGTAAATCGGCTGAAAACTAAAACGATGACCACATAGTTCACAATATTCCTTATGTGAATAACGCATCCATTGCATCAAACAGTCCTGATGTATATACTTTATGCTACCTGTGCATACGCATGGATAGAATAACGGACGATCCGATTGAGCCTCACATCGACAAACGCGACAAATGTCGCCTTGTGATAAATCATCCATAGTGTTTGTTTACAACGCCACGCAAAAAAGCCTATAACTTTTTTAGTTTTCGTAGAGATCTTTAGTAATACATGGGGATTTTTTCGAAATAATCTTCTCCACTTCACTATTTTATTAGTAATACACTATTTATGCTTCTTTTAATAATTTAATATTAAATTTTCACTTTTCAACAATTTTTTTCTTCCTTTGAAGATAATTGCAACACGTCAATTTATCAGCCAGCTGTTTTGTTTCACATCTATTGTTTTTGTTGTTGCTCCCTATTCAAGAACTGTCAAATAATTCTTTTGTTGTTTGCAAATAAATTTACGCAATTTATTTGTTTTGTAAGTTAGTAGAAATATTGCTATAAAAAGATATATGTAATAGTTTTTAGAGATTTTTTAATTTGTTTAAACTCTGGTTTTACGATGAATTTTAATATTTTCGCTAACTTATTTCGTTATTAAAGAATTTTTCCGACGGAATTGCCAGTAGTAAATATGACATAACAGAAGTACAAGTCAATCGGATTTGCTTTTTGCCGCCGTTAGTTATTATTCTTTAGTTGTATATGCCGCAAAGTATGCAATCTAATAAATAAATGGGATAATCTAAACTTAGAAAAATTTCACATATCAATAGAAGAAATGTAGGTCAGTTTAAGTTTTAATTTTCTTTTCCAATGTGGTTCTACAGAACCACAAAAATTGACAACAAAAATCGATACACAAACTTGGGTTATTATATATTATTTTCAATTGTTTTTTTTGAAGATAACTCTAAGGCTATTTTTATTACTCATACTATAGTTATAACGCATGAAAAATATAAAATCAAAATTGCCAACTAATAGCAAAAAATCGTTCTATTTAGGATTTGAGCTTACATAAATGCAAAAAAATAACAAAAAGTTGAATAAATTTAATAAAATTACGAAAAAAAATCCCAATGCGGAGTACTAAGATATTTCGTGTTGTTTTGCGGAAATTCAATTTGCTGATAATCAATCAATGTGGTAACATTATTCTTGCAGTACGTTTAGTCTGCTCTAGATAAAAATACAAGAAAACAGCGTTACCACGTTGATATTTTTTACAAATCTGGTAGGATATTTTATTTGGACAAATTGTAGTTTGAAATACATTTTTATATTTGCTGAATATTAGTAAAATCTAATTAATTTGCAAAAATATTTTTGCAAGTATATTTTTGGAGAGTTTTATGAATATTTTTTTATTTATTTATGTAAACATAACAAATAAAATATATTTTAAGCGCTTGTTCGGTCTTTGACTTTCTCTATATTTTTAGCCACTGATAAGTAACAAATTCGGTAGATTTTTATAGATTTCTTGGCACGATACATTTTTTTTAAGTGGCAACATTGTAACAAAATAAATCATTCCTTACTTTTTATCAATTTGTTATTATATTTTGTCAAGAAAACTTAGAGTGTGTTATATGTCAGTTTTTTAAATTATTTCATTTAATTATTTATAAAAAAAGCATCGTTTTATTCATTTCAGATTAATTTTCCCAGTAAACCAAAAAATTCAGAGTATTTAAAATGTTGCGCACTATTTTCCAAAAAACTGGACAAAACGTTTTGCCTCGTTTGGCCCAACGTTCAGTAGCCACTAGCGGTGTTAAACACGAAATTTTTCAAGTACAAAGCTCTGAAGATTTCGAAAACAAAGTCAAGAAAAGTGATAAAGTTGTGATTGTAGACTTTTTTGCAACGTAAGTTTAGGTTTTGGAATTTGTCATAAACTGATTATGATCTGAAGACTAGTTGTGAAATTATGTTTTGTTGCGATTATATAACTATTTGTTTTGTTTATTTTTCCATTGCTCAGATGGTGTAATCCCTGTAAAATGTTAACACCCCGTTTGGAATCTATTGTTGGTGAAAAAGGTGGTGCTGTTAAATTGGCAAAGGTTGACATTGATGAACACAGTGAATTGGCTTTGGATTATGATGTTGCTGCTGTACCTGTACTTATGGCCATGAAAGATGGTAAAGTTGTAAATCGTATGGTTGGCTTACAAGATACCGATAAGCTTAGAGCTTGGATCGAAAAAACTGTAGAGGAAAATAAGTAAACCTAAATGACGGAATTTTTTACTAATGATTTTTAATATATTACGTATTCTGAATACTTATAAAGCAGCTTTAAATTAAATGTATATATATTTTTAAATTACTTTCGCAATTTTTCGTGGCTCGAAAGACATGAAATGTGTTGTTTTTATACATAAATCAGTTTGATATTAAAATAGCCAAACAAATTTTGTTATTAGCAATAATATTGTTGATTGTTACATTTTAATTTTATTGCGAAATAAACGATAAATAAAAATTCCAGACAAAAAGTAAAAAAGAACAATTCGTATCATTTATATTTATTAACAAACAAATCTAACTTAGCTTAAATAGAATACCATCCTGGTGTGCCAGGTCTCTTCTTATTACGTTCCAAAAAGTCTTTGAAACCTTTTTTGGAATCATCCAAAGCTTTTTCATCCGATTTTTTTGTTTCAGCCTTTTTAGCGAACAAATCTGGGAAGGTAAATTCTACTGATTTAGGCTAAAAAAACAAAACATTCAGTATTAGCACAAACCACTACTAAATCCTTATTATAAGCTCACCATAGTTACATAAGCTATTTTCGTATCCTCATTCTTGGTCACATATCCGTAGGTGGTATCACGTTTAGTTGAACCCAATTCAATACGGGTACGTACATCCACAACGGGAATTTTATAAATTTTTTCCAAATAATTTTTCACATCATATTTTGTCATTTCCATAGACACTGAAAATGTGGCGACATTTTTCGGTTGCTCTTCAGGAGCACGTATTAATTTCATCCAAAAATTGGGCAAAAAAACTCGCAACTGAGGGTTACCGCGTTGATATATAGGATACCAGCGTGTAGACATGATAAATTTATAATTCTATTGCAGTTTTTATTAATAATTTACAATTTTAATATAAAATTGTAACAAATCGTGTTTCTTTTAATAATAAAGTATTTTAGAGGATCAGCTGTTATACTTTTGTATAAAATGGTACCAATATAACACATTTCTAGTAGTTTTTTTTAACGTATTTATTTTTGCACTTAGGCAACTCGAACATATGTTAGTCAACAAAAAGAGCGCTAGACTGGCAAATTCGTGTTTTTACATTTCCCTATAAAGTGTGTTAAGTTTATACAAAAATTTTATATAGATTATTAAATACATAAGTAAATTATTGTATATTAGTGTGAAAAGAAAATGCCAGTTTTAATAAAAACGTGAGTATTATAGAGTAAATATACATTTAAAATGAAGTTGTTTACATTTTGAGTTGTGACAATTTATTTTTTTGTATAAAAAGTTGCCATATGGTTTCTAAAATAAGATCCGATATTATTTGGAAGTAATGTTTAGGATAAATTATTTATAAAGACAATATATTATGAAAATCTAGAAAAAGATTACACGATGTTAAAAAAATAACTGTTGTTTTTATTAAAGTTTATATAATTTTTGTTTTATAGTTTTTATTATATAATTTGGTTTATTTTATGACATCTTAAATGTATAACTAACTAACTAACTAACTAAGTGTATAATCAACATACTAAATAGTAGAATAGCATAGGATGATTGTACATGTAGAATAATTACATTAATAACAGTTATTTTTATATTATGTTAAAGTATAACCAAAAAATTATAATGTCCTCATTACCATGGTCGAAACTTGATAGCTAATCTTAATTCCCTTAAAAAATAAATTTGTTTTTATAAGAATTATTAAAGGTTTTTCCGTATAGCCGGCCCTCGACTGTGCTTTTTGACTTTCTCCTCTAGGTATGTCGAACAGCGGCTTCGACATATCTAGAGTATGGAATCGCAATAAACAGTATTCTTGAAAATCAATAGATTCGGTAATCTTGTCATAAGCCAATTTTACGTGAAAATTACCATAAATGTAAAAGTTAAGCAATATGGTAACACTTTTTGAACAAATATAACATACCGAATGCTTTTAAAGTACTAAATTTTACATCTCTTAGTGATAAACAATAAACTGTCATATGTCGGTTTTTTATTTTATTTTTTGGTGGATTTCACAAGTTTAAGAAAAAAGATAAATTTATTAAAATGGGACCACCGAAAAAATCTAAAAAAGAAAAATTTAGTGGAGACAAATTTGGTAAGTATAATATTTTAGTAACACCTTCATAATAACGAAGTATTATCCAAAATGTTAGGCAAAAAAAGACGTGCTGAAGATGAAGCTTATACACAGCTTGTAGATGACAATGATAGCAATATAGATATCGCTGAATCAGATGGAGTACCTGGAGCAGCTTCTAAAAATGCTGAAACTAATGATGATGGCATAAATACCGATGAATATGGTGCCAAAGATTATCGTTCACAAATGGAACTTAAACCAGATCATCATAATCGTCCTTTATGGGTTGCACCCAATGGTCATATATTTTTAGAATCATTTTCACCTGTCTACAAACATGCTCATGATTTCCTTATAGCCATTTCGGAACCTGTTTGTCGTCCTGAACATATACATGAATATAAATTAACAGCTTACAGTTTATATGCTGCCGTATCGGTAGGTTTACAGACTCATGATATTGTTGAATATTTGAAGAGATTAAGTAAGACTAGTATTCCGGAGGGCATTATAGAATTCATTAAATTGTGTACTTTATCATATGGCAAAGTTAAATTGGTTTTGAAACATAATCGTTATTTTATTGAATCTCCACATCCGGATATTTTACAAAAATTGCTAAAAGATCCAGTTATACAAACATGTCGTCTAAAACGTGAAGAAGGAGATGCTTTTATACAGGGAACTTTAGAAGGTAAAGCTATAACACAATTTGGTACTAAGTTACCCGATGGCACAATTAAAGCTGCTGATGGTAAAGATCCTAATGCATCTGGTACAATAAATCCTGATGGCACAACAACAGTGCCCGATGATATTACAAATTTCTATGACAAAATTGATAATGAAGAGGAAGATGAAGACGAAGCAAATCTAAAAACGGTTTCATTTGAAGTTAATCAGGAAAAAATTGAAGTTATACAGAAACGTTGCATTGAAATTGAACATCCTCTGCTGGCAGAGTATGATTTTCGTAACGATACACATAATCCAGATATAAATATTGATTTAAAACCGGCGGCTGTATTGAGACCTTACCAGGAAAAAAGTTTACGTAAAATGTTTGGTAATGGTCGTGCTAGATCAGGTGTTATTGTATTGCCTTGTGGTGCAGGTGAGTAAAAATATTGTATGGAAGAAAAGGCTGACAAATTTTCTAAATGGAAAAAATTTCTATAAAAAGAAAATTTTTGAACAATTTTTAATAGAAAGAATTGTTAAAGAATGAATAATTTGAACAATTTCGATTAAAGGAGGAGAAAAAAATATTTTCTTTAGAAACAAAAATTTGGATATATTTTTTAAGAAATACTTTGTTATTTTAATTCAGGTAAATCATTAGTTGGCGTGACTGCCTGCTGTACCGTACGCAAACGTGCTCTGGTTCTCTGCAACAGTGGTGTATCCGTTGAACAATGGAAACAACAGTTTAAAATGTGGTCTACCGCAGATGATAGCATGATTTGTCGTTTCACTTCTGAAGCCAAAGATAAACCTATGGGTTGTGGCATTCTAGTGACCACCTACTCTATGATAACTCACACACAAAAACGATCCTGGGAAGCTGAACAAACAATGCGTTGGTTACAAGAACAAGAATGGGGTATAATGGTGTTGGATGAGGTACACACAATTCCAGCCAAAATGTTTCGTAGGGTTTTAACCATAGTACAATCACATTGTAAGCTCGGTTTAACTGCCACTTTGCTGCGTGAAGATGACAAAATTGCTGATTTAAATTTCCTTATTGGTCCCAAGTTATACGAAGCCAATTGGTTGGAATTACAGAAAAAAGGTTATATTGCCCGTGTACAGTGTGCTGAAGTATGGTGTCCTATGTCTCCGGAATTCTATCGAGAATATTTAACAGCTAAGACCTCTAAGAAAATGTTACTTTATGTCATGAATCCCTCTAAATTTCGCAGTTGTCAGTTTCTTATTAAATATCATGAGCAAAGAGGTGATAAAACTATTGTTTTCTCGGATAATGTGTTTGCCTTGAAACATTATGCTATTAAAATGAATAAACCTTTCATTTATGGTCCTACCTCACAAAATGAACGTATACAAATTTTACAAAATTTCAAATTTAATCAAAAAGTCAATACAATTTTTGTATCTAAAGTGGCCGATACTAGTTTTGATTTGCCCGAGGCTAATGTTCTTATACAAATCTCTTCTCATGGTGGTTCACGTCGTCAAGAGGCTCAACGTTTAGGTCGTATTTTGCGTGCTAAAAAAGGTGCCATTGCCGAAGAGTATAACGCCTTCTTCTATACCCTAGTCTCTCAAGATACTATGGAAATGAGTTATTCACGCAAACGTCAACGTTTCTTGGTTAATCAAGGTTACAGTTATAAAGTTATTACCCATTTAAGTGGCATGGATACTGATCCTGACTTGTTTTACAAAACACGTGAAGAACAGTCACAGCTGTTGCAACAAGTTTTATCTGCTTCTGATCAAGATTGTGAAGATGAAAAGATACCTGGTGAACCAGGTTATCGTCCTGGAGGCTCTAGTAATATGAAACGTGGCGGTTTAAGTTCTATGTCAGGTGGTGATGATGCCATTTATTATGAACATCGCAAAAAGAATTCTGGAAATGTACATCCTTTGTTTAAGAAATTCAGAGGTGTTTGAGTGATTATGTATTATTTGTGCATGTAATGCTTAATGATATTTTATTGATTGAATGTAATAGATTATACTTTATACTTTATAAATGATTATACTTTTGTGAAATTATATTTTATTTTATTGAGTTTTATTTTAGAAAAGTTTTTTTGGGGAAGAACTTAAGCGAAGCCTTTCTTAATCTATACATTTTGTAAAAATTTTCCATTAAAATGATTTTTTTTTGGAAAATTTTCTATTAAAATGAAATTTTTTTTGAAAATTTTCTATTAAAATGAAATTTTTTTCGAAAATGTTCAGTAAAAATAAAATTTTTGGCAAATTTTCTGTAAAAAGAAAAGTTGTGGAAAATTTTCTATAAAAAGAATATTTTTGGAAAATTTTCTATAAAAATAACATGAAAAATTTTCTATAAAAAGAAAATTTTTGGAAAATTTTCTATAAAAAAAATTTGGAAAATTGTCTGTAAAAAGAAAGTTTTTGGGAAATTGTCTGTAAAAACAAAATTTTCTTTAAAATGAAAATTTTCTATAAAAATAAATTTTTGGAAAATTTTCTATAAAAAGAAAATTTATGGAAAATTGTCTGTAAAAAGAAAGTTTTTGGAAAATT
>JACGTJ010000130.1:10056-25327 GCA_014858695.1 Chrysomya rufifacies | reverse complement strand
GAACTGAACAAGAACTGAACTAGAATTGAAGTAGAACTGAACTAGAACAGAATTAGAACTAGAACTACATTAGAACTGAACTAGAACTGAATATAATAACTCAATTAATATTGAATTAGAACAGAACTTCAACTGAACTGGACTGAATAAGAAACACCTTAAACCGAAGTAGAACTGAAGTAAAACTAAGCAGAAATATTTAAATATATCATTGTGTTATTAATTTACTTAAAAAATCTTTTATGTAAATCTAAGAAAAAACTTTTAGAAACTTTTTAAATTTTTTGTAAAATTCTAATTTTAAATGTACAACTAAAGTAAATTGTCCAAAAAAATAACATAAAACTAAAGAAAATCATAAACATTTCGGGAAAATTATTAGTTTTTTTTTTAATAAGAATTTTTTATTGTTCTTTTTTTTTAAATCCCCTTTTTAAGTTAACACTTCGATAAAGGGATTAATTTGCTTATAATTAAAAAAAAAATAATTTAAAAACAATTGTGTTTTAGTTTATTTTGTTCTTTTATAACAAATTTCATTGAAATTGTTTTAAAGCATTTAGAATTTTTTTTTGTTTTTAATGTTTTGTTTAATATTGCAAAGTTGTTGTTGTTAATAATAATAAAAATAATTAATATAAACTTATAACATAATAATAGAATCATTTTAAAAATCAAGCTACAAATTAAAGAGAGAAAAAAAATAAAACTTAAGAGTTTGTTTTTGTTTTTTCATACTTAAAATAACATTAGTATTAAAATATAAACTTAAAAATACAATTTTTAATAATATAAAAATAAATTTAATTAATTTATTTAATAGAAAAAAAAAACAAATTATTTAAGAGTTAAAATATTTAATAGAAAATTTGTTTATATAAACATATGTTAAAAAATTTACATACATTATAAATTTACATTATAAAGAATTAAATTTATTTAAAAATCTTTTTTTGTTGTTGAAATTTTTATATATAAAAAAATATTTTTTATTTTTTTTTATTTAAATAATATATGCACATGGTTATATAATGATAATGTTTTACAATTAATAATTTCTTAAATTTTCAGTTAATTTGTTTGTTATAAACTTAATTTTATAAATTGTTTTAAATAATTAAAGTGTATGTGTCTGTGAGTGTTTTTTTTTTAAGTTAAGACAAAACACAAAGAAAAATTTCATTTTTTTTTTAAACACACAATAATACAGATTTTGTTTTGCTTTAGATTTTTATAATATTTTAAAAATATGTTTAATTTTTGTTTTTTTTTTTTTTTTGTTAAATATTTGTAATGTTTTTGTGTTGTTTGTTTTATGTTTATTTTATTTCCTGACTTAAAAAAGTAGCTACATAAAATTTAAAAACTAATTTGGATTAATATAATATTTCATTTTTTTTTTCAATTTGTTTTCTTTTTTGTTAAATTTTTTTTATATATATAAATATATGTTGTTTTTGTTAGTTAAATATTTAAAGCTTAATAACTATTAATTATATTAAATATTGTATAATTTGTTTTACTTTAAACTTAAACATAATTTTTCTTAATATTTTGTGTGTGTATGTGTTCTATTTACTTTCATTTTAAATGTTTTTTATATATATAAATTAATTAAATCAATTTCTTTTTATTTTTAAATTTTTATTTTAAATTTATTTCTAAAATTTCATTAATATTGTTTTGACCCCTAATAAGTTTCTAACATTCTCGTTGTATTTTATAAGGACAACCTTTGAGGCGCATATATTTAATTTTTCACCAGCACACAAAAGTTGCAAACATGTCGCCTTCTCCAGGAAATCCGACATTTTTAATTCACGCATATGACTTTTGTGGGCAGATGCTGAGTTCGGTGTTGCTGCTGAAGAGGGATAAATCTGTAAAGATCAAATCAATTTTAAAAATTAAAAACTTTAACAATAATTTCACTCAAAATTGTTTAAAATCTAAACAAAATATCTTAATACACAACTTTTTTGTATTAGTATTTGTGTGTATCTCTAATTTCTAAACATTTTGCAAGATTTTTCAAATTTCGAAATTAAGTTCGAATAATTTCGAACATCTTAAAATTTGTTTTGATTGTTTTTAAACATTTTCATGATTTTCGAAAATTCGAAATTAAGTTTTTCAAATTTAGAAATTAAATTCGAATAATTTCGAATATCTTAAAAATTTGTTTATTTCATTATTGTTTTTGTTAGTTTTAAACATTTTCATGATTTTCGAAAATTCGAAATTAAGTTTGAATATTTTCATACATTTCGTAAACATTATTTTATATAAAAAGGAAGGATTTTTGCAGGATTTTTCAAATTTCGAAATTAAGTTCGTATAATTTCGAACATCTTAAAATTAGTTTCATTATTGTTTTTGTTATTTTTAATCATTTTCATGATTTTCGAAAATTCGAAATTAAGTTCGAAAATTTTCGAACATTTCGTAAACATTATTTTGAATAAAAGGGAAGTTTTTGATGCGAATTTAATGTGTATTATATTAATTTTTACAATTTGTTAAATCCGAAAGAAGTTCGAAGTTGTTAAATTCGAAAGAAGTTCGAAATTAATTTCGAAAATATTTGCTTTTATTCAAATACATAAATATTTTATAATTAACAAATTCTTTAATGGATTTTTCAAAAAGTTTTCCGATTTCAAAGTTTTTAAAGCAAATTCGAAATTGGCTTCCAATTGTTTCGAACATTTCAAACAATTTTTTTAAATATCTTAATATTTTATAATTAACAATTTTTCATTTTGGTTTTTTAATTCTTTACAATTTTATAAGCTTTTTATGGAATTTCGAAAATTCGAATATAAAAATTGCTTATATAAATTTTTCAAAGATTTTTTAGTTTTTTAGGAATATCACAAAATCAAATTATTTCGAATATCACAAAATTTTACCAAATACGTAAATATTTTAAAAATTTCTGTTATTAAGTATTTTGATGATGAACAAAAAGTTGTTAAAAACACACAAAAAATATATATTTATTCAATTATTGTAATTTTTCTTTGATTTATGTATTTATATCCATTTTAAATGTTTCGAACATTTGAAATTACGTTCTAATATTTTCGATTTAAATACATAATTATTTGTAATTAAGTATTTTCCATTACTGTTTTTGTTCAATTTACACATTTTTATGATTTTCGAAAATTCGAAATTAATTTCGAAAATTTTAGAACACCTCATAATCATAGCTTTACACAAAAAGAATGTTTTTGATACGAATGTAATGTGTATTATATAGATTTTTACCATTTTGAACACCCAAAGTTAAGTTCGAAAATTCGAAATTGTTTTCGAAAATTTTGGCTTATTGAAAAATGTTGAAATTTTGAAATTCTTTTCATAATTTACTTCAAAAAATTAAACTTAGGTGTAAACATTTTTAACTCTAAAGTAAAAGAAATTAAAATTTTTTTTTTTTATTTTAGTAACAATTCTGAAACTCACCTTATTCAATAATGTATCCTTTGACTTAACCTTAAGTAAATTGCACAAATCATTTAACAATACCCATTTATCTTGGGTACCTTCATCTTTCAAGAGATATAAAGGCGGTAGCAAAACATCAGCCTCTTCAAATTCAAACATTTCACCATCACTATCGGAATTTTCTACTAAAATTTCCGGTTTATTATCATTATATAAACGTACAGAATTAAAACGATCTATATTATCGAGTACAACTGCACATTTTTCCATAACAGTCTTTGTTGAAGTCTCCAATTTAATTTTAAGTTGTTGCTCCGACGTTGACGAAGACGTCTGAGGCTTTAGATTATCAATTCCCGTTTGTAGCGGATTTGAGGAAGTAGAGGACGCGGATGCGGAGGAGGAGGAGCTACTTGTTGTGCTACTACTACTTGCTGCATTATTATTACTAGTATTACTATTATTTAATATTGCACTTGTGCTAGAAGTTGTAGTAGCAGTTGAAGTAGATGTTGTGGTAGCTGTTGTTGTTAGGGAGAGATTACTACTACTACTTGTTGTTGTTGCTGTTGAAGAAACAGTTGCTACAGTACTAGTTACAGTTGCTAATGTACTAGTTGCAGTTGTAGCTGCTGTTGTTGTATCTGTATTTATATTTGTGTTTATTGTATTGAGCACATTTTGAAGTTTTTTATTGTTTTGATAGATTTGATTATTGGCGGTTAAAGAACCTCTACGTAAAAGAGCTCGGCTCATATCACATACTGAATTGGGGGCACCCTCAAACACATTATAACCACATTCCGAAGGATCTAAAATACAAGGAGGAAATGAAAAATAATTTTTGTCATGCTTTTGTTTTATGAAATATTTGGGTTTTTTTATTTTCTAACTTACCATATATTTCCCAAGGTCCATTAAAACGCCATGGCTTACGCTCAGGTCCCATACTTTGTACATCTATTAAATGATTACTTAAAATATCACGCATTGTTTTGCTTGAAGCTAACATTAAGGGAGTTTGACCTAAAATTTAAAAGAAAACAAAAATTTTAAATGCAAAATATTTTTTTTTTTTTTTTTTTGTTGTTCGAAAACAAATATGAAATTTATTTCGAAACTTATTTGCTTTTTTAAAATTACACAATTTTATCAAAGTCTCTTACCTGCATACGTAGCCAATAGCGGATCTGCACCATAGGACAACAGCAAACGTACAATTTCCTCATGATCATTTTCACTAGCCTCATGTAATGGCCTAATACCCGAATGAGCTGCCTCCGAATGATTTGCACCATATTGCAGTAATACCCTGGCAATATTTAACCAACCATTAGTGCAAGCCTCATGCAATGGTGTATAGCCAGCATTATCTTTTTGATCAGGATTCATACCCATACGATCTAAACAATAAACTATCACATCTATATAACCCTGACGGGCTGCTTTATGCATAGCACTTTGTCCCACACCCTTATTGAGTACCCATTTTTGTATTTCCCTGCTAACATCATCTTCGGTCTTGATTTTATGTTCATATTCATCCATTTCATATTTCTCCGATTTAATGGAGAATTGTGTTAGATTAGATAGAGAACCATTAGTATTTAATTGATTATTATGGGAATTTTGATTGTTGTTAGACGAGTTAGTAGAAGGTTTTTTCTTTTTCCTTATATAATCAAAACCAGAACTACCTTTACGTCTTAGATAGCGTCCACGTTTTTTGCGGAAATGATTAGGTAAAGATTTTTGATCTTCCTTTAAATCATCAGCATCTATAACACTAGTAGATTCGGTGTCTCCTTCTTCTTGTTTGATATTAATATTGGACAAATCTTGATTACCATTTGTAGAATTACCCAAACGTTTAGCGGCAGCCGATTTACTTAATCTTCCCAAGGTATCAGCACTAACAACAATATTCATTTGTTGTAAAAATTGTTCATATTTTTGTTCATAAGTCATTTTCTCTGAAGAATCTAAGATTTGTGTCATTTCTGGCGGTGCAGAGGCGGGTCTATCATCGCCCACAAAGATTTCTCTTATATTCTCTTTCTTTTGTTGTAACTTTGATTCAGTTCTGGTTTTGGTAGGCAATACTTTAGTATCGAATATACTAAAATGCCTTTTCTTGCCATTTGTAGAGTCATTATCTTCATTTTCCTCACTATCTGAATCTTTTTTCAATTCAGGCAACATTTGTAGCTCACTAGATTCGGTGGTCTGTGAAGTTTCACTAAACATGCCACAATTATTGTTGGTACTAGTAGTACAACAAGGCTTGGTAGGCCTATATACAGCTGTGGTAGTTGTAGTTTTATTACGTACATTCATGCCAGAAGCTTTGGTAACACGGGAGTGTAATAAATCTATTATAGATTGTGGTTCCTCATGATCATCATTATTATGAGTTTTATTTGATCCACTCTCCGTTTTGATTTGTTTGTTGTTTTTCGTTTTCACTTTATTTTGTTTCAAACAATTCTTTTCTCTTTTCTTGGCATAAGCTTCTAAAGCTTCAGCATGTCTTTCTAAATCCGGCAAGGAGGCTGCTATTTTATGAGCACCTGGATGTTTAATATTAATCAAACTGGGTGGCACTTTAAGTGCCCGCTTAAAACGATATAAATCTAAAACATTACGATCATGCTCATGTTCTGCTTTAGGTGATTTCAATTTGTTAATATTTGATCCGTCTTTGCCACTAATATTTTTTAAATTATTTTTATTTTTATTGGATTTGATTAAATTTAATTTGCCACCATTTCTTTCTAGTTTTGCTTTAAGTCTAGTGGATTTCATTATACCAGATTCCCGGCTTAATCCTCCAGATTCTAAAAGACTGTTAACGGTATTGTATTTACGGGTATATTTTCGTTTTATTTTATTGCTAGAATTGGCATTTGAAAAGTTTCTGATGATTTTATCATTACGTAAAACTTTACTATTAGCCAATTGTTGTTCCAATTCCTGTTTACGTTTAGAACGCGTCATTGTATTTAATCCTTGTTTGTTAAGTTTAGTTTTAGATTTATTTTCCATTTTGTTATTATCCTCTTCTTTTTGCTCTTCCTCTTCCTCCTCTTCATCCTCCTCCTCTTCTTCATCCTCTTCATCACTTGTTTCTGTAGCAGATTTGGGTTCTTCTTTGATTTTATTTATTTCTTCATGTTGTGTTACTTCCTTTTTATTTGTTTGTGGTTCTTGTTTGTTAGCTTTGTTGTTACTCAATTTCTTCTTATCGTCCTCCTTTTGTTGTTCCTTATTTTTAATATCACATTTTTCGTTGTTCTTTAGCTTATCATCATCTACTTTTTTAATTTGTTCTTTTTGTTTTCCCTCATTTTCATCCTCTTCCATTTTCTCTTGTTTTATTTCTTTTGCAACAGTCTTAGTTTTCTTGTTTTCAGTTTCCATTTCCGTATCACTAGAATCTGAACCACAATCTGAAAAACGATTTTTATCATTTAAACTTGTAGAGGAAGAACTATTTGCTCCTCCTGTTTTGGGTGATTTCAATTTATGTTTTGTTTTTAGCAAGGGTTTTTTCAAACGTTCTGTTTTACGTTTATCCAATTCATCTTCGGTTTCCGATGAAGATTCCTTAGTTTTGAGACGTTCAGCCAAACGTTTCTCCTGATTGAAACGTTTCTTTTCTCTTTCAGTTTTAGATAATTTTTTATGATTAAATCCAGAACCCTGTGAGTTAAGAGAATCTTGATTGACATTATTAAAATTAAATGAAGATTCTATGCCAGCCTCTAGTTTAGTGAAGGAACTACGTGTGGTATTATCGGCCGATTCCAAAGTAGATAAATGATGATTTTCTTGTACGTTTTTAATTAAAGAATTTTCTATTACCACATTTTCTGTAGAGGAAACTACCATATCAGGATCTTTATTAACCATTAATGATGGAGGAGCCTTCTTCTTAGGACTAGGACGTGTGGAAAGTTGTTGCATAAAATGATTGCAGGTATCATTCCAACCAAAATCTAACAGATTTTTCTCTTCAAATTCATCATCTAATCCCGGTATTGTTGGCAGTTCTACTTTAGCTACAATTTCTTGTTTTATTTTTACATTTGCTGTTTGGAAATCATCTTCTTCTTCCATATCCTCTTGCTTAATATTAACTTGGTTAGGCGGCGAAGGTGTTGAATTATTAATTTCCGTAGTTTGTGTTACTGCTGGTGGCGGTGGAGGATTGAAGGTAAATCCTTTTAATTCTGCCTTAGTTCTTATGCGTGAAGAGAAAGTACTTGGTGGCATTTCGTTGCTAGATGTTTTCATTGAAGTGCTATTAATATGAGGACCATCGCCGGTGGGTGTTAAAGGTTCTTGTTTGCAAACCATTAACACCGAAGATGAAGCTGATGGTGTATGATTAACATTATTTACAATAACTGGAGAAATGTTGTTAGTGGTATTGGTTGAAGCTATGACAGAGGTATTATTAATCAAATCCTCTGTTATTTTAGGTTTATGAGACAACAAAGATTTTCTTTCTTCCTGATTTATTACCTCATTAACTGCTATTACCGAGATATCTGCCGGTCTCATTGGAATTTGTGGTTTGATGGTAGTAGCAGGTGTTACAACAGGTGTTGTAACATCTGTAAAACGTTTATGTTTGGCTTCGGGTTCATTTAAAGACATTTGTTGAGAATATTCCTGCAAGTGTCGCTTTCTAAAGTTGGGATTCTTTTCGGTAGTTAAAGAATAATTAGGTTGAGGTGAAGGATTTGAGCTAGAGATGTTATTGTTATTTATATTATTATTGGTCTGTATGGCTGAGCGTACAACTCCATAAGGGTTTCTAGCCGGTAAAGCCATAATACTAGTATCCGGTGGTAGTCTTTCAACGGCTGCTAAAGTATGTTGTGGAGTCACCGTGTTCGATGGTTCACTAAAACGTTTCGTTTCCGTTTTAATAACCGTAGCGTAAGGATTTGTTTCGACAACACTAGGTCGACTAATAGGTAAAGCTTGTGTAGTGTTATGTGAATGATGTGAAGGTCCTGTAATTGTAGAAGGTCGAACCACTAAATCACTATTGAGATTATTTATTTTAGGAGCAGTTTTAATAACCAATGAATTTTCATAACTTTGTGTTGATGGTAAATCATTTCTTCTGGCAGAAATGTTAACACTTGTTGAATTAGCACCATATGGATGTGTTGTTTGATTTAAGGAATTAGGAATGTGTTGTGTTGAGGAAGAAGCCGTGTGATAAGGACTACTACTAGCAGGACTTCCTGTACTTGCTGCTTTAGCTGCAGGACTATGTGCAACTTGTTGCGCCTGAGTTGGTGGTGTATAATTACGTCTTTCCAAGGAACTATGGCGTGAACTGCTTGGTCTATTATTTGCTGCTGCTGGTTCAAACGCATGTACCGAGAATATTGGAGTGGAATCAACTCTAGGTAAAGTATAACGTCCCTCTCCGGAAGTTGTAGAACTGGCGGCTGTTGGTAAGCGAGAAGTTCTTTGTTGGTATTTATAGTCTGTTGAATCAGCTTTTGTTTTTACTGTGCGCATAGAGAGATCTAATGGTGAGGAGGAGGTAGTACCCGAAGATGAGGAAGGTTTAATCTCTTCCTGCTTAATACAAATCCTTTGCGATATAGCCTCGGGTATTTCAATAATACGTCCTGTGGAGGGCATAGGTAAAGCATTGTTATTGGGTCCCACCAACACTGAACCCATGACTGGTATACTTTTATGTTTTGTGGTTGGCTCCCTTAAAGACGAGGAAGGTATTCTTTCATTAACCTGTAAAGGTTGTGCGGGCAGAGATGGTATACCACGTGTGCTACCTATGGGAGGAGCTCTTATATTTTGAGGATCTACATTAAGAGTCTTTTTGATAATTTGTCTATTGAGCTCTTCCTCGGAGGTGGCATTACGCATAGCCAAAGTTTGATTTATTAAATCACGATAATTGGGCTTTTGATGTTTGGCCAGAGGTTTATTGGAATTCGTTGGGGCCATAACCGATTGTGGTGCCAAAGAACCAGTGGAAGACGAATGTGTTAACACATGTTTACCAGGTGGTATAGGTCCTATAGCAGCAGCTGCAGTTGGTTGATTTGGGTGATGTATTGCACGTTCATAGCTGCTGTGTGATGTTTGAGCTGAATGTGTGGGAGCATGGGAAGGAGGAGGTACAGCAGTAGGCTGTACCGCTGTTATCATAAGATCATTATGTCTTAAACTAGCTGAGGATGGTGGTGGTTGATGCTGATGTTGAGCAGCTAGAGTTGGTTGCGAGGCATAAGCATGTGTTGGCAAATTAGCTCCTCCTACTAGCTGTGATGATTGTGGAGGTGGTGGTCCAATTTGCGGCCCTGGTGGAAGTGTCGAAGACATATATTCCGTATGATGCATGGGGGTTTGTGATGTAGTTGTCAGCAATGAAGAAGG
Organism: Chrysomya rufifacies; assembly: GCA_014858695.1. Classification (NCBI taxonomy): domain Eukaryota; kingdom Metazoa; phylum Arthropoda; class Insecta; order Diptera; family Calliphoridae; genus Chrysomya; species Chrysomya rufifacies. The sequence continues at coordinate 15,445 of JACGTJ010000130.1, read as the reverse complement.
CGAGGGAGAAGCGGCCGTAGCTGCCGCTGGCGAGGGTGCACTATGCGAATTACCCTCATAATAGTAATTGGCTTGTTGATGTCCACCTCTTTGACTTGGAGCTCGACTGGGTGGTGGAGTATTTTGATTTATAAGCGAGTGTTTACTGCTGGTACTTAGATTCTCATTCATAGTCAATTTTGCGTATTTGGTTGGATAAAATTGTGGAGATTCTACCCGATAATTAGGAGTAGCCGACCCAGTGGTATACGGTGAAGATGAAGCTGATAAAGCCACTTCTTTACAGCACGCATCACCTGTTGGTGGTGGAGTATTATAAGGATTTATATAAATACCACTACTACTACTATTGCTCGCTAAACGGGTAGGAGTCTGATGGGGATTTTCATAGATTTCGAGATCTTCTCTTTTAACATTATCCATTATATAACGTTGGGAGTGGCCGGGCGGTGGTGCTGTTTTAGCTGCCATTTGTTGTGATGATAACGTAGCAGTTGAAGGTGGAGGGATTGATTGTTGATGCTGATGCTGCTGTGAATGTTGTTGCATATGGGACGGTGGTAATGGAGGTGGTAGTGGACTCTTTGAATACTGATAATGATGTGACGTTGTCGCTGTCGCAGGATGATGATAATGAGGACTTTGTTTCATTATTATGGGCGCTGTATCCGGTGGGTGGATTTTGGAGGGATTTTGTGTTTGACTGTTGGCATAATATGTGGAGGAGGAGCTAGGATTTCGTGGAACCGCCGACGAGGCATACTGGGGAGATTCCCTTAAGTGTGAAGACTGCAGGTGTGGACTTGCATATTTATCACTATGAGGTGTTACCATATATGCACTCCCACTAGGACTTTCTCGTAGTTTAGTAAAATCACTAGGCGGTCCAGGTGGCGGTGGCTGTTGTTGAGGAGAAGCTCTTGTAAACTTATCAGAGCTAAATTGCGGCGTTGACATATAGAGATGTTGATGTGCTGTTGTTTGTTCTTCGGGCGCATACATTTGTGGACATTTACGAGCATAATTGGGGCTTGGATGTTGTTCTTTTGATGAAGGCAAATTGCTGGGATTTATAACATGATGATCGACAGGTGGCAGGTTTTTGCTCATAGCCGCAGGACTATTTATATGATGGTGATGGCTTTCGTACATTGCGGAGGCGGGACTTGTATTATAGGGTAGTTTTGAGGCCATAGCAGCGGAAGTTTGAGAATATTTTTGATGTTCATAAATGCGTTGTTGTTCCTTGGTAATATAAGATGTATTGGGATTGTTAGGACCTGAAGGGGGACCAGTAGCTCCCCCTATCGTACTGACCCTTGAATGTAAAGTATTTGAAGAATTAAGTGTTGATGTGGGTAACTGATAGCCTACACCACCACTACCACTGCTCAAATGTGGATTACTGTGTGAAGAATTAGAGGGTGGTATACCAGAAGACTTATAGGGATAATCATTAGGATTCGGTGCCGTTCGTCTTGTAACACTAATATCTATTTGTGATTGTGTTGGAGGTTGTGACAAACCAGCTAAATGATCATCCCCAGCACCACCATAAGGTTGTGTTGAACTCGGACCCGTCGCCGCACTACTTTGTGGCCAATAACTTTGCCTACCTGCTGGCATTGTCCCCACATGAGCAGGATGTTGTGCCGGCACCATACTACTAGAACCATGTGAGGATTGTTGCTGAATTTGTTGAGCATGTTGTGCTGAATGCGGTTGTTGTTGTTGCATATACATGGGACTTTGTCGTACGTTAGAACGTAACGTACTATCTGTTGTCATACGATGATGATAATCTGTCAAGGGAGCACCTCTTTGTATGTGTTCAGGAGGTTGATTTGCTTGAGATGACATAGTTGTCCAACCTCCTCCACCCTCTTCAGCGGGATTTAAACGACAACCATTACATGTTATACATCCTGACGACGAACTACTACCGGTTGTAGCACAACCACAAGGTTTACGTTGTGTTGTATTAGTGTTTATTGGTCTCGTTGTTGTTGTTGCGGGTCCATAATAATGATGTGCAGTTATTTCAGGTATTTCACGACCATAATATGTATTCCGGCTACTACGTTCATCTGTTGTGTTATTAGCTAAAAAATCGTGATGCCGACCGGGATCCATAGTAGTTTGTGTCGTAGTGGATGTGTGAGGAACAGGGATGATAGCGTCTAAAATGACAACGAGAAGAGAAAAATTTTTATTAATAAGTGTTGAAGGTAATTGAATTAAAAAATGTATATATGTAAATTGTAAATTTATAACTTTTAGTAAAAACTTGAGTGCAAAAATTTTTGACATAGTTTCCAGGATTATTATTTCTTTTTAATAAGTTTTTAAATTCTTTGGGATAAAAATAATTTTAATTTCGATGTAACTTTTTCTTTACCAAAATTATCAGTAACAAATTAAATAACTCTTAGTGCCTAAGATTTATGAAGTTCGTTCAGTGTAAGCCTAGTTAAAGCTCAGTAATATTTTAAATTCTCAGTTTTATTCAAAATTCAGATCTGGATCTTGTAAAATTGCAGCTCACGTTTAATTGCAGTTCTAGTTCAGTTTTACTTTAGTTCTAGTCAATTTCAAGTTCAATTTTAGTTGAGATGTTATTCAGTTCTAGTTGAAATCTAGTTCAGTTCTGGTGAATTTCTTGTTTAGTTAATTATTGAGTTCAAGATCTATTTAAGTTTAATTCGATTATTCTGTTCTAGTTCACTCGTAGTTCATATTTTGGGTCTAGTTTATCTCTAGTTCTGTTATATGTTATAGTTCGTTTCAAATTCCATTTTATTTGGATTCTAGTTCATTTCTAGTTCAATTCTAATTCAGTTCTAGTTTAGTTATAATACAAATCAATTTCAATTACAGTTAAGTTTAAGATAAAATCTATTTCAGTTCAAAGTTCAGTTCGACTTTAGCTTTAATTGAATTCTAGTTAGAAATTAACTTTAACTCAGCTCTAGTTCGGTTCTTGTTCAGAACTATTTCAATTCTCGTTCTCCTTACTTCATAGTAAAATTTATTTCTAATTTTGATCTACTTCAGTTCTAATTCAGATTTAGTTGAGTTCGTAGGGAATTCTAGTTCAATTAAAGCTTAAACATTACGAATCCCGTTATTATATTTAACTTGAAATTAATTAAAAAACTATACAATTTTTGAAGAATTTCAATTATAGTTCTCATTCCTTCCTAGTAAAGCTTATTTCCAGTTTTGTTCTAATTCAATTCTAATTCAGTTTTAGTTGAGTTCGAAATGAATTCTAGTTCAATTAAAGCTTAAATATTACAGCCAAAAACATTAATTACACGATGTGGCATCACTTTAAGTTAAAATGTAAACATAAATTTAAACAAACAATGAATGACGTTATTATATTTAACTTGAAATTAATTAAAAAACTATAAAATTTTTGAAAGAAATAAACAATAAATTATTTAAAATGAAACAACCATTAATAAACAAGTTTTAAATTTAATTAAAAATAAAAAAAAAACGGCAAATTTTTAATAAATTCAAAATTCACACAAAATTGAAATGGAAAAGGTTTTTGAACTTAATAATTTATTTAAATTTAAATAAATTTATATAAACACCACATAAGCAAAAAAAAATTTTGTATACAATACAAAGAAAAGAACCCAAAAAAAGTTTTTTTTTTGTATATATGATCATAAAATTATGTGTACAATGACTCTTAATAGGCGAAAAGGCTGGCTGTTTAAATTGTTTTTCTTTTATGCCGTCGTCTGGCTGGTTGAATGAATGACGACGTTGTCTTAATGTTTGTCTGCCATCAGAATATATTATGGCCTGAAGCTACCCTGACCTACCCCTTTTAATAAAAATTTAAACGTTGCCGAAATAAGACAACAACAATAACAAAAAACCAAAATAACGCTACACACAAACACTCATGCTTAAAAGTTTATCAACAATAATAAAGAAAATATAAAAAAAGGACAGCAGCGCAACAAGAAGAGAGTGAAAATAATAACAATAACAACATTACAAACACGCAAGCTTTGGCAGCACCAAAACAACAATAAACGTAGTAATTCGGCAGCTGCTAACAAAGTTGCCAACATTTTTTTTTGTTTTCTACAACTGCGGCGACTGCAGGTGATGTTGACGTTAACGTAAACGTTAAAAAATAATACTTCATTTTTGAGACAATTTAAATATTCAATAGGAAAAATAAACAAATAAAAACAAACAAAAATTTCTTTGTGTCAAACGAAAACTTAAGTCAAAGAAAAAAAATTATATTAAAAACAAACAGCAACAACAATAAGAAAACTCACAAGCACCAGCTTTTTAATAACAATAACAAACAACAACAACAAAAATAAAAGTAATACAAAAAAGGAATAACATTTATTGGTATATGTACCAATAACAACAACAACTATATAAATCATGCGCGTTTACACAAACCAACAACAATACCAACAAACAACATCCATAAAAACAGCAAAAAGAAAAAAACTTAATACCACAGAGAGAAAAAAAAATAAATAAACATACACACACAAGCACATTACTCACACACAGTGGGGTATTTGAACTTTAGCAAGGCCGACAAAAAGAAGCAGCAGCAAACGAAAAAAAACAGAAGAATTGAAAAAAAATCATCAGCATTTCACGTTCTAATTAAAAAACAAAATGAAAAGTTTTTTTTCTTTATTATTATTGTTGTTGCCCAAATAATATCACACAAAATAGATTTCTTAACTACAAACGTACTTATAAAACAAAAAAACAAAAAGGTAGACATTAAGGAGAAAGAGTAAAAGAGACAAACAAACAAAACAAAAAATTATAGAATATTAATTTAAACAATAAATTACTGTTGTTGTGATAAGAAGTTTGTCAAGAATTATAAACAAGAAAAATAAACAAAAAATAAAAATAAACAAAAAAAGTTAAAAAATTGTTTAGTAATGTACAATGGGTCAGATGTACTTTGATCTTTAAGGTAGAAGAATGAATTTAGAGCAGACGTTCTTATGAAATCAGACTTCACGACCCACTTTTAAGATTACAATGGAACCACGAATCTGTAATGTTTTAAAGAGTTTTATAACAAGATTTCAATTGTAGTTAAATTCTTGTTCAGTTCTAGTTCAGTTCTTCATTTGTAGTTCTGTTGTACTTCCCTCTTAGTTTAGTTCTAATTCAAATTAACTCAGTGAGACCACGAACCACTACGTAGTTAAATACTTCATTTACAATATTTCAGTTCTAGTTCAGTACTAGATCAATTTTACTTTTATTCTATTTTAGTTTTAATCCAGTTGTATTACAGTTCAATCTCAATTCTGGGTCAGTTCTAATTGAATTCCTGTTTAGTTCAGTTCTAGTTCAGTTCTAGTTTAGT
>JACGTJ010000128.1:30504-43296 GCA_014858695.1 Chrysomya rufifacies | reverse complement strand
CATATCTTGGTAAATATGCTTTTAAATGGAAAAAGGGCTTCGATTGGTGATCACTAGTTTTTCATATAGAGATATCATATTTTAATGAAAAATCGTTTCAAATCTAATAGATTTACTTAGATATCACCAATTTAAAAATTTGTGTAAAAATTTAAATTTAGAGTTTTTGAATTTGTTTCAAACTTATTTTTCAAAGTTATTTGGCTTAGTCACAATACTATAAATCTATATCTACAATTTTTACTAAATGTAATATTTTAATCACCGTTGTTGTAGCAACAAAATTACAAGTGTTTAGTTTTGTTTTCCCGCATTAAAAAAAATTGTACTTATTGCTGGATTGACAACCCTTGGCGGCTGTATTGACAACCCTTGGCGGCTGTATTTCGGGTCATTACTACTGTTCAGTTGTCTTTTTTGAAGGCTATAATCGTCATGAAACTACGTCAATTTAGATTTCCGGCATTTTCGATAAAACCGCATATAATTTAAAATAAAACAAATTTAATTTTGAAAAATACTTTATAAGTGATATATTTTTTTAATTTCGTTTCATTTTTTATTATGTTTATTATATGATATCTAATGATAGTGTATTTTTTCGTATAATAATTTCTTTTTAAATTTTTTCATTACTAAAATATCAAAAAGACAAAATATATACAAGTTTTGGAGGTTACATTTAAAAATATATAAGTATATCTAGAAACAAAAAATAAATGACTGAAACTAAAAACAAACACCACACAAAATCAACATTTATATTTTTTATTTGTTGCAGATTTATATAATAAAATATAAAATAATAAATAAACATTAATTAGGATCTGGGTGTTAGTGTTAAAAGCTGTTTAGGAAAATTAATAAAAAACAAAAATAATATATTTAAAATTAATATTACAATAATCAAGAATCACTTAGTATATCTTTAAGAATTGAACTGGAATTACGGGAAGGTGCAAAATCATCTAAGACCGTAGAATTAAGTAATAAAGGTTGTATGGGCACGGGTGTAGAAGGATTCATAACATTCGAAGTGGGATTTGTAACATTTGAAGAACGTCTAGAGGCAGGAGAATTAGTCGAAGCAGCCGTTATTGTTTGTGTTATATTTAACAAATTAGGCATTTGTGATTGTTGGGATTGTGGCTGAGATTCTTGTTCTAGAAAGGCAACAAAAGCTTGAACTAAATTATCTTTAGAATGGGAACCTAAACGAAAATAATTATAGAAAATAAATGAAAATAAAAGAAATTTTATATGAAAAATATTACCCGGTGAACCTGCACCTCCGCTACCACTACTACCTAGCAGAGAACCCAACCAACCAGTTTGTTGTTTATTAAGACCAACTTTATCGGTTTCGGTTTGATTGAAATCCAATACTGATGATATCATTCTTAATATTTGTTGTTTATCATTGGGATTGCCACTAACAACATAACCAATGAGTAAACTTTTTATTAAACTCTTTTCAATTTTATCAGTTTGTGTAGATTCTGTGGCAGTTAGTTTTTGTTGTAAATCCAAATTATGTTGTTTCAAAGTATCCACTAGGAATAAAAGGAAAAAGAAAGAAAAAAAAAATAAGCATTTTTTTTAAAAAATACATATTTGTAATGAATTGAAAAAAACACACACAAACACGCGCACACACTTTTTGTAGTTTAACACTTTTCACTTTTATTTAACACTTAAGGAGTGGGAAGTTCTTTTACATTTCATCTAGTTGTAAGTATGACATAAGTACTGGTTAGTATTTAAGAATAATGCTGCAAATTAACATATATTCAACACCAGTACCTAATGTAATACTCTACTAGACAAAAGTAGTTTTTGCTTTTTCTTTTCAGTCCAAAAAAAAAAACCGCTTTGAACTTTAGAGCAAATTAAGAAAAAAACCTAACAAAGTTGCTTTTTTTTAAAAAAATTAATAAAGTAAATTTGAAAAAAAAACATGCTAAATTAATTAGAATAATTAAAAACTTAAAAGGACAAACACAATAGTTAAAAAAAATTATATAAATTTCAAAAAAACAGACAAATTTATTTGAAAAATTGTATATAATAATGAAGTTTAAAATGCAATGTCAAATAATCTCCACATGCAACGTGATTTCAAAAATTTTAAATCATCACATTACATAATGAGATTGTTTGATAAGTTGCATTGATTTTTCTTTGTTTGATTGTTTGGTTTTCTATTTGGTAGAAATGGGGAAAAACTGTAAACTAAAAAAAAAAATCATAACAAAATTCAAAAAATATATATTTTTATAATAAAGTTAGTAGTAGCAGAAATAAATGAGTGCTAAAAACACATAAAAAACAATAATTATACAGTAAATAAAAGTGAATTTTAGGTGAAATTTAAAGTGAAATTTAGGTGAAAAAAAAGAAAATTTTATGAAAATTAAACATTTAATTGATAATAAAATGAGTAAACCAAAACTAAATTTTATAACCAAATTTTTTTATGATTTTTTTGTTTTACATTCTATTAACCAATAATAAACAAGTTTTTACCAAAAATATAAATAAATAGTGAAAAGATGTTAGTTATTAAACAAAATAAAGTTAAACCAAAGATATTTAAAGAAACATAAAAATAAAAATAAAAATTATTAAAAAAATAAAAAAATAAAAATAAATTTTGCAACTTTTTTTTCTAAACAACTAATAATTTGCATTTTATAAATTTCTCAATGAAAATAAACAATTTTGCGTTTTTTTTTTTTTCTTCTCTTTTAATAAATATATAGTTATGGTGTAATAAATTAATTCAAAAAAATTGATACCAACTGAAATTCCGAGGGTAACTAAATGATATAAATCCCAGAATTACCAGCTGATATTTATTTTTAAGAATTTTTAAATAAAATGATGCAGTTTGGTTTTGATTTTGATTATAATTTTTTTGATTATAGTTGAATTTTTTTTTACTTAATTGCATGTATTAATTAATTTGTGTTGTGTTTGGTTATTTAGCTATAAATATAAGGGTGATTTAAGTTTAAAAAAAAATCACTTAATGAAACATTTTTGCTGATTTTTTGAAATTTTTTATAAGAAATTTTGAAAAAAAATGAAAATAAAAAATATTCTTTTTTAAGGAAATTTAAAAAATCATGTATAGAGAAAATGTTTTAAAATATCCTTTTTGGTCTTTTTTTTCAAAATGAAAAAAAAACAAATCCTTTTGATTGTGAAATTATTTTTTTGATTTGATTTCATCTATACACAAAAATAAAACTGAATAAATTAAACTATTTAAAATTAAAAAAAAAAATCCACAAAGAAATAAAAAAATCCTTTCTTTTATTTAAAATTTAAACAAAAAATACCATAAAGAAATAAAAAATCCTTGTTTGGTATATTTAAACAAAAACCTTTATATAGCCAATAAAATTTTATATTATTATACAAAATTTTGTGATATATCCTTTTTGGGAAATTTCCAAAAAAAAAAAAAATATATATATATTTTTTTATAGGAAACTTTAATTTCCTTTTTAAGAAAAATTTTATTTTTTTTTTTTTTTGCAATAGTTAATTTTAAATTCTCTTTTATTCAAAAAATGAGAAAATTTTACCAAAAAAAATGGTTTGTTTATTTTTTAACAATTTAAAAAACCATTTTTCGAAAAATTTTATTTTACACAAAAACATGAGATTTTTAAGGATTTTTTATAATACACTTTTATGGGAAATTTACTTAAAATTTATAATTCATAAGAAAATTTTATAAAAATGTTCTTTAAATTTAATTTTTCTTAAGAAAATCATCTTAATTTAAAACAGTTCTGAAAATATTACTTGTTATGAGAGATTTTCTGAAAATTTCCTTTTTAAGGGAAAAAAAAAACATGAAATTTAAAAAAAAAATGGAAGGATTTTTTTTTTCATAATTGGGAAATTTACTTAAAATTTATAATTCATAGGAAATTTTATAAAAATGTTCTTTAAATTTAATTTTACTTAAGAAAATCTTCTTAATTTTAATAAAAAAAAAAAAAATATATTCAAAAAAAATTCTGAAAATATTACTTGTTATGAAAGATTTTCTGAAAATTTTCTTTTTAAGGGAAATTTTCTAATAATTTACTTTAAGTAGGAAATTTAATAAAAGAAATTATTAAAAATTTCTTTTTTATAGAACATTTTCTAAAAACTTCCTTTCTATAGGACATTTTTAAGAAAGTACTTTTTATATACTTTTTAGAGATATTTTTTTAAACTTATTTCTATTATTAAAGTAATTTTAAAAAATGTAAAGTTTTTTTTATAAATTTCATAAAAAAAAATATTAAAAATTTCTTTTTTTTATAGAAAATTTTCAAAAAAAAAAAAAACTTCCTTTTTATAGGACATTTTTTAAGAAACTACTTTTTATACACTTTTTAGGGGAATTTTTTAAAAAAATTTTATGGAAAATTTTCTTATTTATTTCTTAAAATTATTTTTTAAAAAAGATTTTTTATAAAAAATTTGATAAAATAATCATATTTCAAAAGCAAAAATGTTCTTTAAGCGATTTTAATTTCATTTGTTTGTTTTACCTTTTGCCATATAAAATTTTTGATTAGTTAGTAAACATTATGATTTAATGTAGAATTATTTACAATTTTTTTTTCTTTCTTTCTGATAATAATTATCAATAATAATTAAACAAACAAATTTTTAACTTACCCTCTTCCCTTAAAACATTAATAGTTTGTTGACTACTTTCCAATTGATCGGATAATCTAGAGGCGGCACTTAAACCTTGATTAGCATCAGCTAACTGTTGTTGCAATTGTTGAATTTCTAATTTCAATTGTGATTCCTTATCCATTTGCTGTTGCAATTCCTTACGAATACGTAAAGTGGCCAATTTAATATCATTTTCTTTGTCTTGAAAAAAAAAACAAAACAAATAAAATATTAGTTAAATTTTAGTTTACTACGACTATTACTACAATAGCAATAACAAATACCATTTTGAAATTGTTCCAAAGCACATTGTAGATTAGTTAATGCAGCTTGATTTTTCGATTCTCGATCTTCGGCCAATGTTAGTTTATTAACCAATTCATCACGTTGCTGCACAACTAAAGCATATTGAGCCTGTAAAGTTTCAGCATGTTGATTGGCCCGTATGCTAAATACAATTAAAGAAAATATTAATAAAGTTTTGCAATTTATGGTTTATTTGAAAATGTTTTCAAATTTAGCCATAAAAACATATTGAAATTTGAAGAAAAACGAGAAAACACCTTAAAAATTTTAATTAGTTACACTTTGGTGTGAGTTCTTTTGGAAAAGCGATAAGATTTTTACTTTATTTGTTGAAATTGTATATATATTATGGCTTCCAATATGGCGTCATCAGTAAATTTTCTTTTTTTGTAATTTTATAACATTACTGTTATTTTGTTAATATTTGTTTTAATTTAAATATTTCCAGTAATTAGTTGATAATATTTCAATTATTATTTCTTTTAAAAATGTACATTTTGTTTTATTTGTTAGCTCGTTAAATTTAGTTCATTTATACTTTTGTGTTTAAAATTTAAACAGGTGTTTTGTATTTGACATTAATATTAAAATGTTTATATATTTATTATTATTTTTTTTTTTTTTGCTAGTCTTTGTCTGAGTTATGGTTAATTAACTTGACGTGCTGATAAATAAAATTGAACTGGAACAAATGGTTTTATTTTTCAATTTCAGAAAACATATTTTTTTTATTTCCAATGAGAAATTCATTAGAAATTTTAAAGTTTTAATTTAGTACTATATATATACAAATGATGTTAATTTTGATAAAGTGAAACTCAGTGATAAATGAAATTCGCCATCTCCTGTATAAAATTTGGTCTAACAATTTGAGTTTTAGAAATGTATAAAACAAAAAATTGAAGCTATTTACAGCCACTTGATAATTAATATTTGAATACTAAACATGTATCTCGTTCTATTCGTCAGATTATTCACAAAGTCAAACATATGAACAGTTTTTACAGGAAAGTGTCAACATATGGAAATGATATGACTAAATCATTTTACTACTACGCCTCACGAGAACAAAGCTAAGGAAAATTGTCGCTGCAGTATCAGGACACTGCACTTTTAACATACGTACAATGATACTAGGGCTTCAACGTATTGATTACTGTAGAAGCTGTTTGAACGAGAAAATGTATGAATTCTATGTCAATGTACAGCTTTTGGCGAATTTCATCTGAAATATATATGACAAAGCACTTGTGATTGTGTTAGTCAAATTCCATAAAATGGATATTCTCATTCGTGATTTAATCCGTTGGTTTTTATACCAAAAGTTTGCTTTAAACTCGTCAGTGTTGTATATACTCTTCCTTTTGCCTCTTTCATCTTTCAATGATCTATATCTTCATTTACCCAAAATATAGAGAATTTTATCTCTTTAATTAAAAAAAAAATAAAAATGAATTTGTATCATTAACCAAAGTATAACAATTTTATGTTTTCATTTTTAAGTGATCATAGATTTGACCTATTTATATTCTAACACTTCATTTAATCGATATATGAGTAGTTTTAGGTGTTTCGGACAAAAATAACTGATTGCAGCTCTAAAATACAACAGGTTTAAAAGATTTTTCTTCGTTACATTCAAGTATTATAAATACCTTTAACAACACTTTTACTCACCTCGCTGATGTATAGGCATTACTAGACTTATTAACCTCATCTTCTAAAGCTATCATTTTCGCCTTCGTTTCTTCGAATTCTTTTTGCAATTCTACCATTTCCTGAGTATGCATATCTTCACTTTCCAACAGATGAGCTCTTAAACGTTCTAAATCTTTACGTAAAGTAGCATTCTGTTCCATAACATCGGCTTTTTCTTGCTGTACCAATTTTTGATTGGTTTGTTCAGTCAACAGATTAGTTGTTAAAATATCTGATTTCTCCTTAAGGAAATTGATTTGATCTTGTAATTTTTCTTGTTGTTTTTGCAACTCGGCAATGGTAGTTTGTAAGGAAGGACACTTATCACAGGGTTTATCGGTTTGCTGTTGTTGCACTAGAGGTGTTAATCTTTGTATTTCCATATAATATTGCATATTTTCGGCATGTTTTTGTTGTAGAGCTTTAATCATTTCTTGTTTTTCGAAATTTAAAGCATCCACAGATTTTTGTAGATCGGCAGTGGCCAAAAGTTGTGTTTCTAATTCTGCTATACGAGCCACATGATTAACATTATCATTTTGATTATTAGCACATTCTTTAAGTATTTGAAGTTCGGTTTCCTTAGCTTGAAGTTGCTCAACTAGTAATTGTTTTTCCTTAGTTAGTTCTGCTAAAGCTTTATTGTCTTCATTAAGTTTAGCTAATTCCAATTGTAATTGTTCTTGTTTATCATTACAAACTTTAAGTTCTTCTAAAAGTTCTTTAATTTTTTGTTGCTTTTCATTAACTTGTTCTTCCAATTGTAATTTACTGTCCACTAAACCTTCAGCTTCTTGTAGATACGTCTGCAATGTTTTAATTTCCTGTGAAAGGCTTTCATTTATTATATTCTTAGCCAATAACTCCTGCTTATATTGCTCTGCCTGGGCTGTTTCTAATTTTAAGCTTTCTTGTATAGATTCCATGGACTTTAATTTATCACTTAATTGCTGTTTTATGTGTTGTTCTTCCTTTAAAAGCTTTTCGTTATGTTCAGATTTTTGTATAGCTTCCATCAGCTGTTCTTTTTGTTTTTGCAAAGCCGACACCAAATCTGCATGATCTTTGGCTAAAGTATTCAATTGTTTCTCTAAACTTTCACATTTTTCCTGGTATATTCTTAAAGCTTGTGTATCTTCTTGTTTCATTTCGTTGCTTGTATTAACATCGTTTAACTTAAGCAATAAATTGCATTTTTCTAATTCTAAAGTTTCTACTTGTAGATTTAAATCTTTCTCTTTTGTAGTTAAGGCATCACATTGTTGCTGTGTTGTTGTTAATTTTTCATTTATCAATTGATTTTCCTTTTGCAATACTTCTATCTTCTCATTAAGTTCTATGTATTCCTGTTCCAAAGTACGATTGAGATTATTACACTCTTCTAATTGGGTTTCTAATTGCACAATATTTTCTTCATTATTTTCAGAAATGGTTTCCAATTTATTGCGTTTATAGTTTTCTAATTCATTCAACAATATTTCATTGTTTTTCATTAGTTCATCACATTGTAGTATATACTGTGAAATGTCAGCCTCCAGAGTTTTCTTTTCGTGATCCCATAACAATTTACTATCTTGTAACTCCATTAACTCAGCTGAGGTATGTGCTAGTTCACGTTCAGTGGTTTCTAACTTCTGCAATTTATCTCTTAAAAGTCTATATAATTTATCTATATCTTCATTGCTCATTTCCTTTACATCTTGTGTGGTAAATACTTTTATTAAAGATGTCAACTTTTCTAAAGAAAAGCCTTCATCCTCCTCATCGTCATCCAAATCTGTGATGCGTTGTTTCTCGTCGGCTATTGCGCGAGAGAAATTAGCATCTGTTAATCTTTCCAATTCAGATTTTAGATGTTCATTTTCTTCATTCAGAACTTTAAGTTTTTGCTCTAATTCGTTGCTATTATTCAGAGTTTCAGTTTCGCACTCAGCATTCAGTTGCAGTTGTTGATTTTGATAGGTTAATGTTTGAATCTTTTGTTCCAATTCATTAATTCTTTGCAGTGTAGACTTTTGATTTTGCAACTCTATTTGTAATGCCTCTTTCTCTTGTTCCGATATCAGCAAACGCTTTTCCAATTCCAAAGATTTATTTAAAGTTTCTTTCATTTGTTCGACTTCTTCTGCCACCTTAAGCTTTTCATTTGCCAAACATTTTATTTGCTCTTGTGCTATCACGGCCTCGGCTGCCTTTTCTTTAAGTTCATTAATCTTAAATTGTTGATCCTCTAGATCAATTAAAGTCATACGCAACTTTTCAGCCAATTCATCATTTTCACCTTGCAAAGTTTTAATCGAATCCTTGAGTACATTAATGGAAAGATCTTTTTCCATATCACGATCTTGTAGTTTCAAAGAAAGGCTGCCATTTTCTAAAGTCAATTCCGATACCTTATTTTCCAGTTCAACAATTTTATCCTTAAGTTCCTCTTTAGAGGGTGGTGTAGCCGGTCCGGAAGAAGTAGCATCTTGTTCTCTTACCACTATAAATTCATCTTCACTTTGTTTACCGGTGGAACTATTAGAGGATTCAGAGGTCTTTTTAGTTTTGGTTACTTTCAATTCCTCCAATTCTTTTGTGATTATTTCAAGTTTTTGATTAAGATCCAATTTTTCTTGTTCACTGTCGGAAGAGATTTCCTTAATTCTTTGTAATAGTTCATTATTATCCAAGGTTTTCTTTTCAAGTAATGATTGCAAATCCGCAATTTCTTCCAAAGTACGTTTCGTTTCTTGTTCAGAAATTTGTAATTTTTGTTTTATATCCTGATAATCCTGTTTTATATTTTGATTTTCCTGTTCCAATTGTTGAACCTTAAGTTTATGTTTCTCAATTTCTTGCAGAAAATCGTTAAACTTTAGTTTTTCGGTGTTTTTCAAGGATTCATTGTATTTCGTGACTTTGGCCAGTTTCTCCTGCAGCTCTTGGTTATCTTTTGTAATGGCTTGTTTCTCTTGTTCCAATTGTTCAGATATGGTTTTGTATTTATCAATTTCTTGTTGAAAATCATTGAACTTAAGTTTTTCGGTATTTTTCAAGGATTCATTGTATTTAGTAACTTTGGCTAATTTCTCCTGTAAGTCCGTTTTAAGCTCTAACATATTTTGCATAGCTAAATTATGCTGAGTATCTAATTCTTCCAGCGAATTATTTAATTGTTTGTTTTCCTCTTCCAACTGTTGTATTCGTTTTTGTAATTCAGCATTTTGTGCCGAAGATCCTGAGCCCAAACGTTGTATTTTCATTTTGGAAACAGCTTTAGCTGAAGCTCCCAAGGGAATTTCTTCCAATGTAATATTAACCATTTCATTCCCATTTCCACTGGATGTTTCAGAACTATGATCATTGTCGGTTTTATTATTGTCTGGTTCCCAGCACCAACTATCTTCCAAATTTGAAACATTATGATCAGTAGGCTAAAAGTAAAAGAGATAATTTGAAAATTGTAATTATTGTTTAATAAAAATTATTGTTATTTAAAAAACATGCTTTGTCATAAATTTAAATAAATATGGCTTTTTTTCGTTTTGTGTAATAAAAATTTAATTTGAAACTTTTGTTAAACTGTGCTAAGTATAGTTTTTTTTATTATTGTAAAACGTGCAGCAGCCATTACACTTTTTAATTTAAAATATGTAATTCAATATGAAATCAATGCAAAGACAGGCTTCAACAAGTGTGAATTATTTATTTTTTAAATTATTTTTAAACAATAATATAAATTTCTTGTTTCTAGGCAATTTTTTTTTTATTTTTGCTTTTTAGCTTTAAAGTCTAATGTGTTAATTTGGTTACAAATTAATATTTCTTGAAAAATCTGTAAAAACTGTGAAGCATCTCATATTACGATTGTTGGTTTTATGGTTGTTTAGAGTTAATCATTCATTAGTATTTTACAATTTTAACAATTAACACTTTAAATTTAACATAACTAAGTAAAAATCTTGTTAAAAACAGACCATATTTATACACTAAAAGAAAAAATATTTTTTATTACTTTTTCTTTGTATGAGAAATTTTATGCCGGTATTAGAGTTCATAAATATTTCGAGAAAAAAATTTATAAAAGAATTTTTTATATTACAAACAAGGGAATCTTATATATGTTGGATAAGTGTTTCGTATTGGTGATTACTTGGTTAAAGAAAAAAATAACATTTATTTGTTTTTTACTAAGATTTATATTTAGGATTTTAATTAAATAGCTTTAAACTCTTTTCATTCTGACAATTGAATTAGAACTAAACTAAAACAGAACAAGAACTTGAAACAGAACTGAATTAGAACTGAACTAGAACTGAACTAGACCTAAACTAGAAATGAACTAGAACTGAACTAGAACTGAAATAGAACTGAACTAGAACTGAACTAGAAAAGTGAACTAGAACTGAACTAGAAAAGTGAACTAGAACTGAACTAGAACTAGAACTGAACTTTGTAACTAAACTATTCAAATTAGAATTGAGTCGAGTGTTCACTGTTTCGTTGCTTTTGGAAATATTAAAAAAATTTTTGCATTTCTTTAATAATTTAAACCTTAAGCTAGAGAAATGCTTATCTTATTGTTTTTTTTAGCACTTTTATCCTTATACTACATTCCATTTCAAATCATAACATTGGGATTTTACCAGCTTCCAAGACAAAATTACTTAAGCCACAATTTTATAGAAATATGTGGTTTCAATCGTCAACAATATTTTAAGAAATTAATTTAGTAAAATTAAAATGTTATAGAAAAAAGTTGTGGTTTTAAGTAATACAAAAAAAAAAACGTTTATTTGTTTATTTTATAATTAAATCGTTAAAATGTAATATATTTATTCTTTACTTAATATTTAATACTTTTGCAATAAATTTTGTTAAAAAAACTAAACTAATATTAAAAACTATTAAATCTTTTGTTCGAAATGTAATTTTTTATAGATTTTGATATCTAAATAATAGGCTGTAAAAAAATTAATTATTATAAATTAAAATTAATCATAAATTTAAGGTGTAAAAATAAAAATTAAATTATAAAAATGT
Organism: Chrysomya rufifacies; assembly: GCA_014858695.1. Classification (NCBI taxonomy): domain Eukaryota; kingdom Metazoa; phylum Arthropoda; class Insecta; order Diptera; family Calliphoridae; genus Chrysomya; species Chrysomya rufifacies. The sequence goes on along the minus strand of JACGTJ010000128.1, from coordinate 31,572 downwards.
CATAAAACAGTTGAAACTACTGCTTTACTGATCTTACTAAGCAAATTTTCAATTTCAAATATTTTGTATACATATATGTAATGGATATTTTATATTTCCAAAATCACAAATAAATTACTAATTTCATCTTATTTAGGTTAATTGTTTTTTTTTTTTTATTTACTCCCTTCATCTGCTGAATATTCAACATATATAATTTTCCAAATACATATAACTTTTATCGTATGACATTATTCTGCACAATGGCCTATGACGAACTAAATTTTCAATGGTCATCCATTAGGTTAGTTTGTTTATTAGCTTTTTCTTCATTATATCCATAACATTTCAAATCATTGTAATCATTATGTTTTGTGTTTATGTTTCGATGCTTCAATGGTTTTTTGTTAAATACTCCTCTATAGTTAAAAGCTGTTAACATCTACAAATAATTTAAAATCTAGCAGAATGTTTAAACTGACTGTATGTTTTGACATTAGTTGATTGCAACGAAAATATGCTTTGACACGCATGCTGCTCAAGTTGCACTCATTTTAATTTATTGGCGTTTTAGTCTTTGTCCAACTTATTTTAAATATACAAATCATCACGTTCACATATGATTATTTATGATTTAAGTAAAGAAATATGTATATATTTTGTTTCAAATCATAACGGTATAAAGATTTTAAGCATTAAGTGTAATAACATTGGATATATTTTGAAGTTGTAACTGCAAATTTTTTAAGGAATATTAAAAAAATAGAAAGTATTTTTTTCATTTGCATTAACGAAAAAAAAAACATATTCAAATGGAAATTACTTCAGTAATTACAAAGATCAGTTTCTTTAACCGCAACCCACAAAGGATTAGAATGTTATTACGGTTATCCTCAAAAGATCGCGAGAAAATTTGAGAAAATTTATAGCCTATCAATGACAAATTTGAAAGACGCTTTTTAACAGTTTAAAATATAAATGTCCAGATTTTCAGATTAAATTACGTAAATTTTTCTTAGGGCATAATGGCGGAAATTTCTATAAAAAATATTGGCGAACTAGAACTGAACTAGAACTGAACTAAAACTG
>JACGTJ010000128.1:0-21116 GCA_014858695.1 Chrysomya rufifacies | reverse complement strand
ATTTTGTTCCATAACTTCCCATTTTCAATACCAAACAAACCTTATATAAGGAGAATATTTGTGCCAAATTTCGTCTTCCTAGCTCATCTGGTGTGGTCTCTATCGTGCTTTCAACAGACAGACAGACGGACGGACATCGCTAGATCGACTTAGAATCTTACCAGAACCCAGAATACATGTTGGGGTCTTAGACGAATATTTTATCATGTTTTTGATGGAGGGTATAAAAAGTTATAGATGCCAACTTTCATCAAAATGCACACTGAGTTTAAAATCTTATTCCGTTGGTATGTTTGTATTTGTATGGGGGGTATATTAGTATCGGACCAGATACTGAGTCAAACGGTATACTAGAAGGTGAGTGTTTGTTTTCTCCATATTACATACATCTGCACAAACGCATTATAACCTCTACACTTATGGTGGTGCAAGGTATAATTATACCCAGAAAAATGCGAGTAAATTTCAATTGAATAAAGATTTTAAATGAAAAGGGAAAAAATTAAAATAATATCAATTTTAAATAAAAACCATTAAATTTTAACCAAAGTAACTAAAAACTGCATTCCTTAAAATTCTGTTGAAAAGAAAATACATGAAAAATTTGATGTTTACACAAACTTCGACACGAAAACGCCTGCGCTTTACACAAAATATATAAATAAATGATATGAGTACAAGTAACATATTGAAGTAATTGTTTCTGGTTTAAGCTCATGAATAAAAAATCACTTAATTTCGTTGGCACAATATAAAATCCAAAAAATCCTTTAAAAAATATTCAAAAAACTCACACTTAATGAAAAATTACAAGATTTCTTAAATTTTTGTTGAAACTTTATAATTATATGTTCCAATAATATATCCTGTCCCTGTATATGGTATCTTTTGGTTAATAAAATAAAATTTCTCCATTATGAAAAAAAACAAATAATAAATTTAAGCTTAAAGTCAACATTAGCACGTCAAAATAATGTAATGGCTAAAGGTGGTACTAAAATGCCTTAAATGGGAGAAAGAATCTGAACTAGAACTGAAATAGAACTAGAATTGAACTAGAACTGAACTAGAATTGAACTAGAATTGAACTAGAACTGAAATAGAACTTAACTAGAACTGAGCTGGAATTAGTTATAAATAATATGTTTTTCCCAAGTTTCCAAGTGAAACCAATTTTTTTTTTAAGAAAATTACGTATTGTCAAAACGATTAAATCCATTTTACAGGAGTTGCGATTACATATTCTTATAAGAGATTTAACGGATAATATAATCAGACGACTTTGAATCCATTTTAGAAAATAAGTAATATTTTTTAAAATGGATTTAAAAACTATTATCATAAAAACTAACATTAAAAAAAAAATTTACATAAAAATTGTGCTACGATTTCATAAAATTCTTCTGTAGTTTAAAGTTAATTGTGGTTCATTTCTCTATTTTCGTTTAATATTTTAACGATATAACTTCAGACTGTATAAATGCGATCTTGGCAAAAATTATCTTAAAATAATGTTCATTTTTATAATTTATTTCGTAGTTATTCACATTTAAAGCAAAACTTTATCTTAAACAAATAAGTTTTATCGAAGGAAATGAAGAACAAGTAAAAAATACTATAAATACGTTAGCGTATCACGGTCATACAATACCCTAAATTACATTTACTACTACAAATTTGTTAGCTTTTTCCTTGAAATTTTCTCGAGTAACGTTGCTAAAGCGAGATATGAAAATGTAAAATTCACAAAAAGGATTTTTATGGCAAAGTAATGAACCATGCTCAATAGTCTCATGGCGATTAGTGTTTAATAAGGTGAGTAGTAAACATAATTTTTGTATTTAGCAAACGTCATAGGAACAATAATAAGTGTACGATATACAAATCTTTCTATATAAGGTGTAGTTTAAACACCAGGATGCTTACATATATTTTATTACGAAATATAAAACCTCAACTATTTAGGTAACTTTTTACATTTCAAAACAATAATGTAGCAACATAATTTTTGCTTATTGGTCAAAAACCACAAAGTTTTTCAATTAATTAAAACCACAAGCAAATGAATTACAAGCTTATATAAATTCGTATAAAAGATTTAATATGTATCACGACTTACAAGGATTCTTGTAATAATCATAAATGTAAATTCAACGATTGACCTTGGCCAGTATGATAGATAGGTAATGGTAGGGGGTCATTTGATAGGCAAACAAATTTGAATTACAGAAATTGCAAAAATTTATGCAAACATTTAACATTTTTGTTTTAAATAAGAATGCTCAAATGCAAACTATTTATGTTTTATAAATATACTCACATGTGTCAAAGGGTTTAACAATCGATTAAAAGTGCAATTATTATAATTATTTTAATACCACCTTTTCACAACCTTTCCTAACATTTTATTCCAAAATAAACTTATGTTTGTATAAATTAATATGTAACTTAACAAAAACAAATTGTAAAAAAAATCGAATTTTCTATCTATACTAAATGTAAAAGCACAGTTGAATGTATACGTTTTTTTTTCGTGTGTTATCATGCATCGCACATTATAAAAAACATCTCTTTATGGGATCTTACCTCAATATCTTTTTCGGAACATAATCTATCCAAATCTTCTTTATCTTTTTGTGTATCAGCCAAAAGATCTATTGCCGTGCGGCTATCAACTGTTGGTGTTGCACTGCGATATTCGGCATCACCAGGACCAGCGGTTTCTTCAAGAATCTCTTGAGCCAATGTCGTCAATTGACCCTTTATCGTATTTAAACTGTTATTTAACCAAGACATTTTGGAACACTTAAATAACTAACACTTTTGGGACATACACTTAATTATAGTTTTTTGCTTTCCAAAATTCTGTAGATTGTTTTCTTTTAGAAAAAATTAGAAAAATTTTCTTTTTTTTATTAATTTTTTGGGGATGATGACAACTTGGCAAAATAGAATTTTTGTCTTGTATTTATTATTTTGATTTTGTTGTTGTTTTTCATGTAAACTGACAGACACGAACAGCTGGTGGAGCAAAACAAAAACAATGTGGTTGATTTCGTGTACTGTTTATGTACAAATCAGCCGTTGTAAAATACACTATGAGAAATTGTGAGATTAAAAACAAATGTTTAAATTTTTTTTTAATGAATCGGAATTTTTGGTAAAATAAAGCATTGTCCAAAGAGTTTTATTCCAGGAAAAATTATATGATTTTCCTAAAAAAAAAAGAATTATTTACAAAAAAGGAAAGAAATTGTGAGAAAATTATATATCATCAAATATTTGAATAAATTTTATAAATTTTCATTTAAATGCGAAAGTCGTACATTTTGTAATTAAAAATAATAACTGAATTGTTATTAAAATAATTTCATATATTCAAATTTTAGAAGACGCAGAACCAACAATATTTTTGATTTTATTATTGAAACCAGTTTATTATTTAAAATCAAAATCTCAAAATAATTCTTAAAAAATATTTTTTTAAGAAAATAATTAAAATTTAAAAATCAAATAAAAAACATACCTAAAACAATAATGAAGAAATTTCAATTTAAAATTAAATTTAAAAAAGAAATGAATATACGAATAATTTCATAAAAAAATATAATTAAACAACTCAATTTCAATTTATATTTTTATTTAAATACATTTTTTTCTCATTTATTTATTTTTAAATTCAAAATAACTAGAATAGTTTTGTTTACATTTTTTTCAATTAAAATTAATGTAATTAAAATCTTTTATGCACACATTAACAAATTCATAACTTTTTGTTAAATTGGTGAATGAAGAAAAGAGAAAACTTCATTTTATTCTTTAGTATATATTTCAGAATAGGACTTTATAATTTTATTTGATTGAACATTTAATAAGGTCTTGATTGTGAACCAAAACCTAAACCAACGCCACGCATAGTATGGGTAACTTGACGTGCTACTTCATATTGCTGTTCCATTGTGGAAAACATAGCTTCGCGGGATTTAACATCGGTATTATTAGGAGGACTGGTAGATGAAGGTGATTTCTTTTCATTATCATTTGTTGCAGCTGCAGAATCGGAGCTACCGCCTGCATTTTTAATACCCATAAGACGCATAAATTTTGAGGCCACTTTGCCATCTTGATCTTGAGAGAATTGGGCATGACCCCATTTGGCTGCAGAATCTTCAGTTTTTTTGGCACCCCAAATAAGTTTACGTTTTTGCATTTGTTCTACATATTTGTTGGGATTTATGACATTCGGATTATAATAACTGGGTAGTTGTACTGTGGTAGTTGAAGCATTTGAACCAGCTGCTGCACTGGCTGCAGGTACTGTTACAATATTAGGTTGTTTGGGAGCATTTTCACTGAGAGGCAGGCTTAAAAGTGCTTCAAAATTTCGTGCACTTGGTAACGATTTCTTTTCATTTGTCTGAGACTCTAATTCAGGACCTTTAGCATCTGTTTGAAGTTCACCAGTTGCCGTTCTTTGATTCAATACATTGTTCGCTGTAGTATTGGATTCAGCTCCATTATCGGGCGTATGAGAACGTGGAGAACGCGATCTGGAACGGGAATGACGTTTCCGTTCACGCCGTCCACTATCATCTTTACGTTCAGCATATTTATTGTTATTATTACTGTTACGTTGAGAAGATGACGGTGAATCTGATCGTTTGGGCCGATAGGTATTTGAACGGTCTTCATTATAAGAACGTTGTGTTCTACGGTCATCATTATAACGACGATCATGTCTACGTTCATCATCATTATTACGTCTGTCATCTCTTCTACGTTCATCGTAATTGGAACCATTTGGACCTACTCCTCCTCCCCCTTTTCTTTCATCATTGTAGCGATCATCGTATTGTTTTCTATCATCATAACGAGATTTTGATGTATTGTAACGATCTTTGTGATTGGGGTTATATGTTGACGATTTTCTATCATCATAACGATTATATCTTTTATCGTCTCTATAATAATCATTATCTTCTCTTCGGTGATCTCTTTTCGTATTGCCATAGTGTTTGTAATCATCATGCTTTTAAGGTATAATAAAAATGTTACAACGATTTATTGGAAAAATAATGTAAATTTCTCTATAATTTTTCCATAAGTTTATCTTTAATACACATTAAATGAAAAGTTCTTTTTTAATCAAAAAATGTGTTATAAACTTACCTTTTTATAGTCATATTTATTATGATTATGACTGTTATCATAATCTCTGGCATCTCTTCCATTATCTCTATTGCTACGAGAATCTCTGTAATCTCTTTTGTCTCTGTGATCTCTTGATTTATCTGATCTTCTATCGATTTTATATTTATCCTGTAAAAGAAATGTTAGTGCAAGAATACTGAAAATGTTAATAACTCTAGCTGTAAAATAAATTTCAAAAACATATTTCAAATAACTAAACTAAACCTTTTGTTATTATTTAAATACTAATATTTGTAAATACTAAAGATCAAACAAAAAATGATATGATAACAATTTAGTTTTACTCCTTTACCTTTTTTTACTTTATTATTTTTTTTTAATATACTAATTTATTATTTAAATTTAAGTAATATGTAAATATGTTGTTTTTATTTGTCTCTTTTTACAATAAAAACAAATTGCTGTAAAAGAATATTTAATAATGTTTGGTAGTTAATTAATGAAATTACAATTAATCATACTCACGTTTAAAAGCTGCATTTTTTAATTCAATTCAAAGACTCTCCTACAAATCATTGTGTGTGTCATTGTTATTTTAGCATTTACTTTTAATAGGGACGTAGTAGATAAGGAGTTGGTCAGGCGCTAGGTAACTTTTTTTTATACATTTAAAGCCTGTGTGTTTGTTACATTGGCGGCTACTAATTGAATTTCTGATTGTGATATTTTTTCAATCATAATCCAACTCTTTCTACATAGAGTTGTGTGCTGTTGTAACAACTTTTTATATGGTGATCGGTAGTAGATATTTTTTGGAAACTTTGTTTTTTAGGTTGAGTTTTTTTGGTATAAAAACTTTAGGTTTGAATTTTTTTGTTTTGTTTTCTTTTTTTTGGTTTATATAATATAATAATAACAAAAGTTGATATTTAATTAATAATGTAAAAATGAGTAAAACTAAATAAAACAACAATAAAAGTTAGGAATAAAATTGTTTTTTTAATTAAATTCTATATACGACTATTAAATACCTAAACGACAAATATAAATGATGGACATAAAAACGTATGTACATAAACACACATACATACATATGTATATGTGTTTGTATATCAATGAGTATAAGATCTACAAAACACAATGTATATAAGTATATAAACAACGTCGAATTATAAAACAAGATTTTAATTCAAACGCCCTTATCAAAAAACGAAGTCTAATTTCAAAGGTATTTGAAAACTTGCATTCAAATTTAATCCATAGCAGAAGTTTACAACATTTCTGGATTTTCGATAAAACACCATTTAGATAAAAAAAAGAAATAGTTTGCAACAAATTTCAAGAAACAAGGAAAAATATTGTTTAATAAGTACATCTAATAGTTACTATCAAATATATATAACCATGGGAATAGTAGATTTTAGACAAATAGAGATTATCATGTTCTCTAGTTCCGATAGTAACAATTTCGATCAATAACAAAAATGTTGGTTATATTCGTACATAAAATAAAAATTGTGTGAATAACAAAATATATTTTGTTTTAAGAAATTTATATTTAAAAACTAATTTGAATAAAATATTTTAAAGAAAATGAAAATGCAGTGATTTTCAAATTAAGGAACTATATATATTATTAAGAAAATTGTTATTTACCAAACAATTTTGTACGTTATATTAAGTATTCAAAAAGGCAGTGTATTGTATTGGATTTTTTATTTTTTTGAACTGCGAAGACAAATTTATTTACTTTTTAGACGATTTGGTTTTCGTATAGTCAATTCTTGTGGATATTTATGTATCAACATTGGATATTTCATAAATTTTTGCTTAACAAAATCTGGCTTCTATCAAAAAATAGACGTCGCTAAATTTTTTTTTTATAAAATTACAAGAATAAACTTTTTTTAAAAAATAAATTTGTGTATTAAAATTTATGGTCACATTTTATTTTTTTTATCAAAAAAAAAAAAAAAAAAAAAAAANNAAAAAAAAAAAAAAAAAAGTAAATGATACTATTCCAAAATAAATTACATAGCATTTTAATTCTAATATAATAAAATTTCAAAGCTCGCAAATTTCTCCAAAAGGCATTAAAATTGTAATAGTACACTAGCATTTTATATTTAAATTAATGTGGTTAATTAAATTAAATAGTGAATAAAATTGCGAAATTTTTGAATTTTGAAAAAAAATCGAGAATTATATGAGTTATAGAGTTTATGGATCCATATATCAAAAACGGAATATATATTTTTTAAAAATACATTTTTTTATAAATTTCCAATGAGTGATAATTTTCAATAACTCTATCAATTTATACAAATAATAGCTTTGAAAATTTCGAACTTCCAAGCAGGAATTTTCATTTCGTTTAAGAAAATCACACCATTGAAGTGGGCGACAATTTAAAATATGTGTTTAAACCAGGCTAACAGCTTCTAACCTATAGTTGGCATTGAATTGTATAGTAGAACCATCTAATAATTTTTTAGCACTATAATAACTTTATTACATTACAACCCTTATACAATTCTTCTAATTCTTCGACAATATTCCCTATCTAATTGAATGTCATATAAGTAAAATAATACTTAATATTAATTGATAATTTGATTAATGAAGATATGAAAATTGCAATCATTAGTAGCAAAACTCATGATTGGCATCTAACGTTTGTGCAATGCTATCTATCTAGTACAAAACTAAAAATAAATTACTTCATCCTATTAAGAAAACATTAAAAACCAAAAAAAATCCATATAAACACTTTCACTTATATATTCCTATACAACTAATATTTGATTAGAAGATGCAATATTGAAATACATACAAATATATACTATAAATATCATATTTAATTCTAAAAATATGTAATATGTACGTATTTTTAATATTATTACCTCATTATAATTGTTGGTATTTCCACTTTTATAACGTTCGGTTCCGTTATCTCTGCCCTTGCGATAGGGAGAATCTTCACGATCGCAACTACCACTTCTAGAGGGTTCATAGGGGCGTTTTACAGAACCACTCGCATCAGTAGCAGTTCGTCCGGAATTACCACCACCACGTTCTCGTACAGCCTAAAGGAATTTGGCAACTATTCAGAAACAGCAAATAAGGTGTTATTTTAAAAGTACAAACTAAATTTATAACAAAATTTTGAAATCTTTTGGGGTTTTTGCAAATAATTCTTTTTTTTTTTCTTAAAGATTTCCAAATTTATGAAATTTTTTTATCTACACTAGGTAGAATTTCCTAGTTGTCAGCCATCTTTTTTTCATATTTTTTACAAAGCCTGTTTAAATTTATTGACTTAATTGCTAATTTTATAATTACCACTTTGGCGTAGGGATAATCGTCTTGCTCATCTTCACTGCTATAATTTACAAGTCCTTCCATTTAAATTAGTTTATTCAATTTGCAAATATTTAAAATTATTAATTTTATCACAGCGTTTTTCGCTGTCTTCTTTTTTGTATTGATTTTTTTTGCAGCTGTCAGATTTTATTACTGAAAGTGCTGCCAAGTTCACAAATCTAAAAGAACTAGTGAGCCACTGCAAACTTCATTGTAGATTGACATCAAGCCATAAGTGTCTTTTGTTTACAAACAACATCTGTGAAAAGCGCCAAACAATATACATTTTCGCAAAAATTGTTGTGTTTGTCCGGGAAATTTTAAAAATCGATGCAGTCAATTGAAAAATAAGTTGTCTAAACATTTTCATTTAAAAAATAAATCATGTCGCATGATGCTGACTATTTGTTTGCGTTAGAAATGCAAAAACGTCTAAACGCCGAAGCAGGAGAAGGTGATAGTGATGTAGAGGAAATTGACTTTAAAAAACCTTCTGCAAATCTTGTCGTTTCCAAAAAACCTCTACAAATTAAACGCAGTAATCCGCACTCAAACTTAGATCCAGATTTTTTAAATCGTACCCAAAATTTAGTTCATCCTCAATGGGAAACTTTAGATCCTACACCAGATATTTTTGCGTTATTTGGACAATTCGATACTAAATTCTTTCAAAGTCGCTTAAAGTGTGTTACCTTAGAGTGGAGTAAACGAATGTATAGCTGTGCTGGCATTTGTTATTCCCGTCGCAATCGTTATGGCATGGACATAACAATACGTCTGAGCCAACCGTTATTGAGTTTGAGACCCCGCAAAGATTTGGTGGAGACTATGCTACATGAAATGATTCATGCCTATTGTTTTGTTTTGAATATACGTGAAGGAAATGGCGGTCATGGTCCAAATTTTAAAAAGATCATGGGTGCTATAAATAAGGTGGCTGGTACAAATATTACAGTCTATCATACTTTCCATGACGAGGTGGAATTATATAAACAACATTGGTGGCGTTGTAATGGTATATGCCAGGATCGTTCACCTTTCTTTGGCTATGTAAAACGTACTTCGAATCGTGCTCCTGGACCAAATGATCAATGGTGGGCAAATCATATGCAGAACTGTGGCGGTACTTTTATGAAAATTAAAGAACCAGAGAAAAAGAAAAAGGGTCGTCCTGGTAAGGAAAAGGAAAATCAAAATGAGAAAAAATCTGCTGCAGCTGGTAATGATTTACGTAAGTTCTTTACACCACAAACTAAAAACATTCCTAGTATACCTACAAAACAAAGTTCAAACACTACAACACTATCGAATATTAAAGGTTTTAATAATTTTAACAATGGCTTTAAAGGTTCGTGTTATAATATTGAAAATTTTGAATGTGTATCCCCTTAACCTTAAGAATACCAATTTCCTGTCTTTCCTTTTAGGACCGATCAAAACAAATGGTGGTGGTACTATGCTATTAAATCCAAAAACAAAATCTTCTACTACCACTACTAACAACAGTTCAACTAAATCACCTGCCATCTCAGATATTGCTAAAGCGTTTCCACCATCTTCTTACCCTGGCTTATCTACAGATCCTTTCAACGTTAGCTCTTCTAGTAGCGGTAGCACTTCTTCTAGGGGTGCTATTGTTCCTCCGGGTGGTAATTTACGTAATGTTATGGGCTTTAGAGATTTGGGCGGTTTAGGTTCTGGCAATAGTAATGGTAATACTGGTCGCGCTGTATCGGGGGTTAAAACAACGACATCTAGTCGTGATGGGGATTGGGGTCGTGGTAGTTCTTTAACTTCTTCGTCTTCATTTAATTCAAGGAATGTATCTATATCATCTAGTCCTGAAGGTGAAGTGGATCGCAAACATTTACGTGATATATGGGCCAAGCGATTTGGTAAAAGCACTGCTGATGGAGTTGACGACAAAGGGTCGAACAAAGGTAGTGGATTTGGGGATAAACGAAATAGCAATGATAAAGCACTAGGTGAGTGATGGAATTTTACATTTGAAACCTTAAAGCCATTGGTTAAAATTATGTATTAAGTTTCAATAAAAAACATTTCCTACATATACTAGTTTACATTACCATATTTGTCCAATCTTACAATTATTTTTTATCTGTATCCATTTCAGGTGATTCCAAGCGTAGACGTATTTCAACTGAGTCTCGCGATTCTAACGATATTATGTTTGTGTCTGATGAAAATTCATCCAATAATAAAAAGGATTGGATTGTGGTCGACGAGGATATCATGCTACAAGAACAACCCAATAAAGTTATAACACTTTCCTCTGATGAGGATGATGAGGACTCAGATGGCGAAATTACTAAACCGAAAATTAATAAAAATATGACTCTAGATCAGAGACAAACTATGATTAAACAAGAAATAATGGATGAGTCCATAGACTTGTGTGACGATGACATAGAACTTATAGACGACGAATATGATGATAATATGGGTAACGATTTAGATCTTTCTATTGCCTCTGAATTAGCAGATACTAGTGTTATAGATGAATTCTTTGGTGAGGATACTTTAATGAAAGAATTTAAACGCGAAAATGACTGTCAACCATCATCATCACGTTATCAATTCGATGCTGGTAACGATATTATAACATGTCCCATTTGTTTGGAGAAAATGACACGGACTGTATTGGCAGATCATTTGAATGGTTGTACAGGTATAGCAGTTAAGATTTTACCACCAAAAAAGATCATGAAAAAGTTATCAGCCATTTCAAAGGAAGCACGACCTAAGAGGCAAAGTCGGCCTTCACGTAAGTCTACAAAAGATATTTTAAGAAATGCCGGTTATACTGATGATGTATTAGAACAAATTGCCTCGGCTAGTAGCATGGATGAAGATGAAGAAGAGTTGGAATTTTTACAACGTGCTGGTATAAAACGTTCACCCAACTCGAAGAAATCTACTTCTAAAACACAAAAGGTCGATTTAAATTCCTCTTCAGAAGATGAAAATAGTAGACTATTTCGTCAGCGTAGTATTTATAAAACAACAAGACAGTGTCCTGTTTGTGCACGAGAAATTGAAGAGACAGAAATGAATGAACATTTAGATGAGTGTTTAAGTAAATAATCGAGAATTTAAACTTAAATTAAAAGAGGCTTTGAGCTTTAATTTCATTTTTGAATTTATACATAAATTATTCCATATTTTTATATTTTTTGGTGTTTTTCTTTATTTTCTTATATAAAAATCTTTACAAAATATATGTTTTGTTCAGTTTGTTTATGTTTAAAATTATATTTTTTAACTTTTATATAAAAGGAATGTTAAGTGCTTTGATTCTATATGCTATAAGAGATTTCCAAATTGAATTTGATGTATTTATTTTAAGTTTCTTTTTTGATATTGAAACTGCAAATTTGTTTGTTATTAGACTACTGCGAATCTTTACCTTGAAATATTTTTTATTTTATAAGTTATTTAATAAAAGATATACAAGTAAGAGGTTGTTGTTGTATTAATTAAATCAGTATTAATTATAGTATTTATAAACATAAAATGCACTAAAAATTAAAGAAAAGGAAGTGCACAAAAGTTTTAAGATTTTTTCAATGTTCTTTTATTAATATGAAAATTTGGTCAGATAATTAAAAAAAATATATATAAATGGACTTTATTAAAAAATTTCCTGTAAAAGAATATTAAAAAATCCTATAAAAGGAAATTTTTGAAAAATTCCTATAAAAGGAAATTTTTGAAAAAATACCTATAAAAGGAAATTTTTAAAAATTGCCTATAAAAACCTTTTTGAAAATATTTCCTAAAAAAGGAAATTTTTGAAATATTTCCAAAAAAAAGGAAATTTTTGAAAAATTTCCTAAAAAAAAGGAAATTTTTAAAAAATTTCCTAAAAAAAAAAGGAAATTTTTGAAAAATTTTCTTAAAAAAAGGAAATTTCTGAAAAATTTCTTAAAAAAAGGAAAATTTTGAAAAACTTCTTAAAAAAGAAAACTTTTGAAAAATTTCCTAAAAAAAAAGAAATTTTGAGAAATTTCCTATAAAAAGAAATTTTTGAAAAATTTTCTATATAACGAAATCTTGAAAATTTTTAATATAAAGCAAAATTTTTAAACAAATTTCATATAAATGGAAATTTTTGATAAATTTCCCATAAAAGAATGTTATTAATAAATTTCCAATAAATTTTGATAAATTTCCCAAAAAAAGGATATTTTTTTAAAAACTTACCAAAAAAAAAAAAAAAGAAATAAGTTTTTAAAAAATTTCCAAAAAAGGAAATTTTTTGAAAATTTTCCTATAAAAGGAAATTTTTAAAAAATTTTCCTATAAAAGGAAGTTTTTGAAAAATTTGGAAAAAAATTATATATTTTTAAATTTTCTATAAAATTTAAGAAAAAAGTGGTAGATTTTCGTGAAATTAAAAAAAAAATAATTCATTTTTTTTATATTTTGTAATTTATTTCCAGATTTTGTTATTAAATGAAAATCTGATATATAAAATAAAAAATTACATTATTTTTTATTACTTATTTAACAATTTACTCCTTGGTCGAACTAGTCGTTAACATACATATGTAAATATATGTATAAACATTCTTATAATTAGTACAAAATTTTGAAATGAAGCACGTTCTGCAACATTTTTTTCTTTATACATAACAATAAAAATTTTGCCACATAATCTTTGGTTTTTTAATATCATCAATTTTTTTTACTTAAAAACACTTTGTACTAGTTTTCTCCACATTTACAAAATGTTGCCAAAATATTTAATTTTTTTACACCCCAAATATTCTATTTTCGTTAATGGTTCCCATTGTACAATCATAACATCCAAATATGGCAAAAGGATACGTCCCGACATTGATATTTCATGTACACGACAAAAACTTTCAACATATACCAATTTAGTTTTAGATCTTCTGGCCAATTTTGAAAGAAATCCAGCTATACAAAAGGGCACACACGTACCGGGACCATTGCACAATATGAGACGGGGCTTTTCTTTAAAGACCAACCAAAAACTCCAGACCAAAGCGTAAAGGAATGTAAAAACTGTGGTAAACCAACTTTGTCCTACCTCACGAGCTCGTGGTATGTAAAGGAAATCATCTTCGCTGACATTTTGTTTTAACTCTTCCATTGTCAATTGTATTTTGTCCTTGGATGTGGTATCTGTATTGGCAACAAGAAACTTCATGGGCTTATAGTTATTAATGTCTTTGGTTTTCTGCATTAAACCCTGCAGTATTATACACATTTCTGCTGTATGACCACCGGAGCCAAGTATACACCACACTGGTTTTGTTTCCATGTTATTCTTCTATTAACTCTGTAAAGCTCGTTACAAATGTGGGAGCTTTCGTGTTTGAACAATGAAATTAACTAATATATTTGTAATTATCTATAAAATTTAGTTATCAAAGACTTTTTAAATAATTTTATTACCAAAATGTTTGTTTACTTCTTTCAAAGATGATGATGTTGAAAATTCAGATCGTTGCGGTGGAATGAGTTGAATCGTTTTCCATTTTTGTTTGTAATATGAAGGTTCTTTAAATTTGTCATAGTTTACATATGAAAAAATCATCATTTAGAATAGTGAGTTTATCTATTAATTATGTCTCGATTCTTATCACATGTGGCCTAAAGTTGCCAGAATTTCAAAAAATAAAAGTTGTAAAATTGTTTCCCCGCAAGAAAGTAATTAAAAAAAAAAACAAAGAAAAAATTATAACAAAGTACGACAAATTCAAATAATCAATTCAAACCATAAGTTTTTCATCAAGTTGAGAACCAGAAATAATCAAAATTGTTTAAAATATGATAAATTTAACAATCAGAATGTGGTCAATTATGCATCTGTTTAAAGCTTTTCTACCAATGTCCTTAGTTTTACCAATACATATTTGTAACCATGTTTTATTCTTCTAAAACTTTCTAATGTTATGTTTGTAAAATAAGTTATTACGTTCAACGAATTGTATAATACATTTAATTCGTTTGAAAAGAAATAAATAATTTCGAAGTATGTATTTTAGCCTTGAATCTCCGTTTCAACGCCGTTTAATTCCATCAATCGACTTTGATAATTTGCCACTAATAACAATAATAAATAACGTGGGAATAGAAAAATAGATTATTACTGGAATATTTATTGTTTATACCAATTCGTTTTGTTTAACTTTCTCCAAAATGACTACTATATTTTATGCCGAACCCGAATTAGTCATTGCCCTTAATAAACGTATAATATTTGTAAATCCTAATGATTTACAAATTTTTAAAGAGATTATTTTACCGGAAGATCTAACAAAATGTGGTTTAAAAATATTAGCCAATAGCGGTAATAATGCAGAACAGCAAGAAGAGGAAACTTCAAAACAACAAAATAATTCAAAAGAAACACCCACAATTCAACACGTAAAAATATCACCAAATCAACAATTATTGGCGGTAACAACGGCCGGACAAAAAGCTTTGCTATTATATACATTGAGACCGGAACATGCTAAACTTGTGTCTATACGATCATTGGCCAGAGCTTCGTCTGCCTTATCATTCAGCAGAGATTCCAAACGTCTATTGGTTACCGATAAGACTGGTGATTGCTATGAGTATAATTGTGAAGATTATGAAACTGTCCCCAAATTACTGTTGGGTCACTTAAGTATTGTATACGATATTTTATGGTCTAAAGATGAGAAGTTTATAATAACTTGTGATCGGGATGATAAAATAAGAGTTACTAACTACCCAGATACTTATGATATCCACAGCTATTGTTTGGGTCATAAGGAATTTGTGGCCGGTTTAGAGTTATTAAATGATGATGTATTGATATCAGTCTCGGGAGACAAAACATTGAAACTGTGGGATTTTAAACTAGGAAAAGAATTGCAAAGTATTGAATTACCTGCCCCAGGTATAAAATTGGCTATTAAGTGCGTGCAAGAGGAAAAATATGAAATTTCTGTATTACTACATCAACCAAAAGAATGTGTAGCTACTTTTGAAGTTAACCAAAATGAAAACAAGCAGTGGCATTTTTCGGCCCCTCAGATGCAAAGCTTTGACGACATGATTTGCTGTAATTTATGTTATGCTCAAAATAGATTATACGTTACTGGTGTTGTAAATGAACATTTTGCCATTAAAATAAGTGGAAATGCAGTAGAGGCTCCACATAATTGGTTGCAAATGGTTGAAGAGCAATTTAAAGAATACAATTGGACTCCGGAGGATATATCGGCATGGTTTAAAAAGAAATATGATAATGTTAGTGAGTATTTGGAACGCAAGAAAAGACGCATCGAAGAGAAGCAGAAATGAGTCCCTTTTCTTTAGCATTTATTGAAATTAAACGACAATAAATAATGTATATTATAATTTTTTATTATGTTGATTTTATATTTTAAATGTGAATAAAGACGATCGATTAAAATTAAACAGGTTTGTAATCTAATTTGCTTTCCAATTTTTTATTATCGGACACCTTACGTACAGCCTTCATAAAATCTTCTTGGATAACATATTCACGTTCGGCTCTAAGAAAATTAAGAAATAAATTATTTTATTTAGTTAATAGAATAATTTATAATTTAACATATATTTTCATTTTAATAATTTATCTCTCACCTTATTGCAAAAAGACCAGCTTCTGTACAAACATTACGTAAATCGGCACCATTGAAATTATCAGATAATTTAACGCAGGCTTCGTAATCGATTTCACCATGTTTGGCTATTTTTGAAGCATGAATCTTCAAAATTTCCATACTGAAATTAAAATAAAAAAGATGAGTCAATAACTCTAATATTACAAAAAAAAACATTCATTTCTATCATACCGAGCTTGTTCATTAGGTAGTGGAATTTCAATTTTACGATCCAAACGACCAGGACGTAATAGGGCAGGATCTAAAGTATCGGGGCGATTAGTGGCCATAATAATTTTCACCTGACCCAAAGCATCGAAGCCATCCATTTGATTTAACAATTCCATAAGTGTACGTTGAATTTCACGATCAGCTGAAGTACCCTCTGAGAAACGTCTACCACCGATAGCATCAATTTCATCCATAAAAATAATACAAGGCTGGTGATCACGTGCATAATTGAACATTTCACGGATTAAACGAGCCGATTCACCAATATACTTATCAACAATAGCCGAAGAAACAACTTTCAAGAAATTAGCATCCAATTGGGAGGCAACAGCACGGGCTAACAAAGTTTTGCCAGTACCAGGTGGACCATATAAAAGACAACCTTTTGGAGGCGTAATTCCAACACGCAGGAAAAGTTCTGGATTGAGTAAAGGCAATTCGATGACTTCCCGCAATTCACGAATCTGTTCTGACAAACCACCAATGGCGGAATACTTAACATCACCAGGATCTTCATGGGACATATTGTAAACCAAAGGATCAACTTCACGGGGCAAATAACGCATTATTGTAAGAGTAGTCATATCCAAGGCTACACGAGTACCGGATTTCAACTTGGTCTTGTCTAATTGACGGCGGCAGCCCACCACATAACGGGGACCATTTGTGGCTTTTACAATAACTATAATCATATTTAAGATTCGAACAGCGTTCCATTATTTAATTAATATAAAAACTTACACTTATCTTCTGTTAATTGTTTCAGCACTTCACCCACTATTTGTCCTACACTTTGCAAAGCTTTTAAATCATTTTCCGACTTATCGTATTGTTTAGTAAGTTCCTTGATTTCCTCCCGTTCTTTAATTTTGTTACAGGAAAAAAATATTAAGTATTTTTTTATTATTTAGTAAGTTGTGATTTTTACTTACTTTCTTTTAGTCTAGATTCGACTTCTTTGTGTTCCAATAATTTCTTTCGATAATCAAAAAGAGCTTTCTCCCTTACACCATCAGCAGGAGCACTACCGGTAGTCATAGTGAATAAGGATTTTTGTGTTTAATTAAAGGATTTATTTATTAAAATAATAACAAAAAATTATTATATTCTTTTCGGAGACCCCGTGAATTTGCAAAAATTATATTGTCAAATATGCTTGTTCTTTCGAAAACAAAAATGCCGCTGTCATCGATTTTGAAGGAAGTGTTTGGTGTTAATTATTGTCAGAGTTGCTATTGTCATTGTAATAAAAATAATAATAATCAATGAACTACACTAGTTTTATATTATGAATTAGCTCATGCAATTTACCTTGTTAGGGAAAAAAAAAAATAAATAAATTGTGAATGTGTTAAAAACCAAAATATTTCTTATTTATACACAAAATAACGATTACTATTTTCAAATTATTAATGTTTATTTATTAATTGATAAATTTTTGTCGTGATACTTTCGCTTATATGATGTTTTCTCTTATATAGGAAAAGATCATTTCTGCCTATGCATTGACGAAAACATAATAAGTAATTTAAGCTATGTTTATTTCATAAATTAAGATCAGATTTCGGAATTCACCGAAATTTGCTAAATTTTTCACATGCCGCAAAAAAGAAAATTTAAGCCGAATAACATTATATTCCTAGTGATTAGTAGGCAACTACTAATTTCGACAGCACATGATCTTTTAGAAATACATTGGTTAGACAAATGCCATTGCGAATCTAATACTTAAAAAAACAAGGTTTTCAATTTAGGATGAAAGTTTTTTCTACATATGTAAAAGTTTTGCAAAATAATGTAACCAGTATGAAATTTTCAAAAAGTCGTTCAGCAAATCATCTGATTTATCTGAACGTCCAAATTCGGGTCCTACATATTCATACTTGGGATTTGTACATGTTTTTTGAGAGACCAACAATAAAGCTAATTTTTTAATTTGAATTTTTATGTTTCTTTGTGAAAAATTTATTAACGGTTTTTATAATTAGGAAGTGTTTTTAATTTACTATAAATATGACATAAATATGTTTTGACATTTCTTGTTAAAATGCCGGGAAAAATTTGTGATACAAGTTATTTATAAATTGTGTTAAAAATTATCAAAATAAGTGTAAAATAAATTAAAAGTAAATAAAAAATGTAAGTAATAGTATTAGTTATGTTTAAGAATAAAATTAATTAAATGAAAAAATTTAACACACTTGGAATTCCGTTATCAAATTAACCAATGAATTCCCCAATTCGGGAGAATCTCCCCTATCTGGTAACATTTAACGCTAGTTATGCAATGTTGACAGCTACGCAAAAAGAAAAATACCTGTAGAATGTAGAATTTCAGTTCGTTTTTTTCCATTCAACTTACCATTTGGTTTGTTAGTGCTGCTTAGTGCCATTTGTGATAGTTAATTAGAAAATTTTCCATACCTTCAACACACAAGATGGCTGCATTTTTGAAGGCTTCTAGATTAATGGGTTCCTTGGGACAAACCCGTTTCTTTAGCTCAAAAATTAATGATGTAGTTATAGTATCTGCTGCCCGTACCCCCATGGGCAGTTTCCAATCACAATTGGCTCCTCTCTCTGCCACCCAATTGGGTGCTGTAGCCATTGAAGCAGCTGTTCAAAGAGCTGGCATCAGCAAGGAAGATGTCCAAGAAGTATACATGGGTAATGTAGTTTCGGCCGGTTTGGGTCAAGCTCCCGCTAGACAAGCTGCTATTTTTGCCGGTTTACCCAAGAATGTTTGTTGCACAACCGTTAACAAGGTGTGTTCTTCGGGTATGAAAGCTGTTATGATTGCTAGTCAATCTTTGATGTTGGGTCAATCCGAAATTGCTGTAGCTGGTGGTATGGAATCTATGTCTAATGTTCCTTACTATTTGAAACGTGGCCAAACTCCTTATGGTGGTGTTAATCTTATCGATGGTATTGTTTTCGATGGTTTGTGGGATGTTTATAACAAATTCCACATGGGCAACTGTGCTGAAAATACAGCCAAAAAAATGGGTATCAGCCGTAAAGATCAAGATAACTTTGCCATTGAATCATACAAACGCTCCGCCAAGGCCTGGTCCGATAAAGTATTTGATGCTGAAATTGCCCCTGTAACTATTCAACAAAAGCGCAAACCCGATGTTGTTGTTGCCGAAGATGAAGAATTCAAACGTGTCAACTTCGACAAGTTCGGTAATTTGTCAACTGTTTTCCAGAAAGAAAATGGCACCGTCACCGCCGGTAATGCTTCCACCTTGAATGATGGCGGTTCCGCTTTGGTATTAATGACTGCTGACAAAGCTGCTCAATTGAAATTGAAGCCTTTAGCTCGTGTTGTTGCTTTCCAAGATGCTGAAACCGATCCAATTGATTTCCCAATTGCTCCCGCTTTGGCTGTACCCAAATTATTGGAGAAGGCTGGTGTTAAGAAGGAAGATGTCGCCATGTGGGAAATCAATGAAGCCTTCGCTTTGGTTGTTGTTGCCAACATGCAAAAATTGGATGTTGATCCCAGCAAAGTAAATGTACATGGTGGTGCTGTTTCCCTTGGTCATCCTATTGGTATGTCTGGTGCCCGTATCGTTACTCACTTAGCTCATGCTCTTAAGACTGGTGAATATGGATGTGCTTCCATTTGCAATGGTGGTGGTGGTGCCTCCTCTATTTTGGTTCAAAAATTGTAAATTTAATAACGAAACAGGCCATATGTTTTCTACCAGTTGCCTTTAAACCAGTTTTGCATTTAAAATGTATATTTTATTATTTTTATATACAAAAAAATTAATATTAATAATTATGTAATCTACAGCTATATAGTATATAATGTTGATCAACCATTTTAATGTTCTAAATTTCAAATACAATGTATTTAAATAAATTTAAGCATAAATATTTTTAAAAATGTCTTGTTTTCTTTTATAACATTTTAGAGAAATAGTAAACGTTATTAGAATGTTTAATTGTTTTTCTCTAAAGCTTTTTTTTCGTTTATTTTTAATTAATTCTACAAAAACAAGTTTTTTGATTTAAATTGCTTGATTTGCCATAAGTGTGTTTGTATTTATTTAAATATTTATGATAATTTTATTGTATTTTCTGATAACAAAGTTTTAGAATTCTCTGTTTTAGATTTGTTTTCCAAATTACTAGCAAAAATTTGCAGTAGTTCTGAAAAAAAATATAATAAATAATAAAAAAATGTTTGCAGGTCCTATATAAAACTGAAATGATTTGCAAAATTTAAAACACATACAACGATAAATGACACGCGACTAAGTTTTTCTATTGTATAAAGTGGAAAATTTTGATGGTGTTAATTATTGATCTAAATATAAGATACTGGAAGTATTTTCCTCAGAAGTGATGAGATATATTTCAATAAAAGTTTTAAGTTTGAACATATTTTATTTAATATTTTTTATGAGGCGCATGATCACGGTTTATTTTTTCTAATAATCCAGATTAGAACATAAGATATTTAAAATCAAAACAAAATACCAAAAATAAAGTTATTCTTATATACATGTAGATCAATTGAAATCATAATGACATATATGTATGTATATATGGGTTGATTATAGTGTTGCCGGAAAATCATATAGTCATAATCCCAAGTTAAAAATTCCCATTTTTCCCAAAATATATATATTTTTTTGTTTTAAAAACAAAAGGTGTTTATAAATAAAGACGAATTATATATATATATATATATTTATATATATA
>JACGTJ010000127.1:1818-12811 GCA_014858695.1 Chrysomya rufifacies | reverse complement strand
AAAAAAAAAAAAAAAAATAAACAAAATACAAAAAAGCCCTCCAAAAAAATTAACAGCCATATAGAAAAAAAAAAATAAAAACGCTGTATAAATGCTAAATCTCTTTGGTGACTTCCGTTTTACTTAAAGCTGATTTTGACAGTCTTGTTTTACTTTTCTTTTGTATCTTCATAGACAAAACTTTTGAATTTTATTTTCTTCTATTTTATTTGTATTGCTTTTTTTTTTGTTTATGGTGTATATTCTTTCTTCATTATTTTAACATCCATTTATCCACTTAGGCTGATGTGAGCTTAAAAACAGACCCATAATTAAAAATAGTCTAGTTTCTTAGGAAACAGAAAAAAAAAAACAAAAAACCGACTTACACAAACTTTACTAGCTCTAACAATTTAAAAGTTTATTTTTTTTATTTTATTTCCTCGAAGAAAAAAGTTACAGTAGAGGGAAAAAAATTAAATAAAATCAAAAACTACACACTTGAACGCACAATTTGTATTGTTTTCTTTTAACTTATTTGACGGTGTAGAGGAAATCTTTTTGTGAGGAGGGTATTTTGTTGCTTTCATTATTATTTCCTTGCTTTTGTTTTAGTAGTTTTATTGGAATTTACCGCCATCACTTTTATACATTGTACGTATAATCATTATTATCATCATCATCATCATCATAATCAAAAATTGTAGGCGTTCTTTTCTTTTTGTAGTTCTTCTGTTTTAACGTGTACGGTCAAATCAGTATAATTTTTTTTTCTTTGATTGGCGATGCCATTTTATGGTTTGTGATTTCACAAAACGTTTTTATAACATCGTCATCGCATCTTGGGCAATTTTTACTTGATGGGAGCGGTCGCATATGCTGTGTTTCAAAAAACAAAAAAAAAAATTGTATGTATTTCATAATAAGCGGTATTATAAATAGTGGTTGTTTTGTTTAACAGTTTTGTTATATTAGTTGTTATTGATCAATTGTTTCATAATATTTTATTGAAATTAAATAATTTACCGTAGTTTTAAGGTCACAAAGAGTATAGAGAGAAAATTCATATAGTTTAGGGTCAATTTGCGGTACTGTATTTATATACCAAATACCTTTATTAAAGTAATATTGCGCTCAAAGTACATGTCGCAATTTTAACAATTTGTACGGATTTCTATTTTGCACAATGCCTTTTCATCCATTCACATATATACCAGATTTAATTATTGAAACTTAGTCCTATAACTTCTACTTACTCTAGCTTGAATTCCGAATATCAATCTAATTTGGTCATTATTTAACCTAAAATACAAACATGTGTCTTATAATCCACATTTTCATCTAATTTGGCCATTTTTTCATTAATCCCCCAAGAAAAGTTCTCCCAGAATGAGTTTTTCTTAATTTTTTACCGGAAATAAAGCATATAGCTTTCTTCAATATTTCAAATTTCAATTTAATTGGCATAAACAAATCTCCCTCGGGGCTTGGCCCGTTATAACATTTTCACTTCTTGAAAATTTTTATTTCTACTAATAATTTGTGAAATTCAAGAGCTTCCATAAA
This sequence comes from Chrysomya rufifacies, assembly GCA_014858695.1. Classification (NCBI taxonomy): domain Eukaryota; kingdom Metazoa; phylum Arthropoda; class Insecta; order Diptera; family Calliphoridae; genus Chrysomya; species Chrysomya rufifacies. Next base: position 11,266 of record JACGTJ010000127.1, on the reverse strand, counting down.
AACATGACTGATAGTTATTAATAATACTAAAGTTTTTCTATGAGTGTATTATATCCCCTACCGACAAATAGGAGTAATGTACTCATTATCAGAGAACACAACCATTTGTGTATTAATTAGTTAATACAACAATGATTGACATTCTACACCACTCAACACCAGAGGGCGGCTATACCTTTTTCAACAGCCTCAAGGTAGGCAATGACTTTTATAATTTCTTAAACACTTACAAACCCAGACAACATTCTTGATTTTAATTTGCTGTCTGTTTTTCAAATTAAATTTTATAAATGTAAAGTTTCTGATTTAAAATTGTGTGTTATTTATTTTTTTTTTTTTTTTTAAANNAATTTATGCCAGACATGTTAGTAAGAAAAATATTTACTATATTTTCATTGCCATAGTATATTTTATTATCTTAATTCTTCAACATGAGTGCATTTTGGTAGTTTTGTATTTAAGTATGTCAAAATATTCTCTTACAATGGTACACTTAAAAAAATATGTTTTAGTTCGAATTTTTTTAAGAATTTTCTAATAAAACATAAAAAAATGTAAGATTTTCATGCTAACCGTAACAACTTTTAAAGTATAACGAAAAAATAAAAGAAGAAAACAACTGATAACTCGACAGACATTAGCCAACATCCGTTTGTAAACATTTCTATTATGCTTTAAACAAACATTTACAAATTTCTTAACATGGACCAAAGCTTAAGTCCGTCTGCCTGTCTGTCCGTCTGTTTGTTTGAATTTCCATTTATTTGTCTGACTTTTCTGTTCTCCTGCTATTTTTATATTAAAAGGCTGCTGTAATTTGCAAATACATAAATGTTTAAATACCTTTTTACCATTTTACTCTCTTGTTATTTTATATATGCACATACATATATACATGTTTGTTTATGTATTTACCATTGTCGCATATTTGTTTCCGGTTTGGCATTGTTGTGTCATAATGGTATTTCACTATAATTGAAACGGAAGCTTTGGTTTTGTCAGTTTTACTGTATGTTTAACTTTCAATCTCCCACTACTTTAATACTCATTCTTTAAATGTTCAAGAACCGAGGTTTTAAGGAAACTTAGAGAGAAAGTTAACATTCTTTCGAAATTTAGGAGGATTGTAAATGATTTCTAAAAATTAGTTGGTTATATAAAAAATAATTATTGAAATTATATTTCTTGCTGAAAAATATTAAATTACATGAAATTTAAAGCTAACTTATATGTATTATCTTTTTGTCTATTCAATTCATTACTCTTCTTTTTCTTTGTCGATTTAAAATTTGTTAGGTTAGGGCAAACATTCTTTAGTCTTTTGGTTGAAATGTATATTGGTATGATTACATTTTTTTTTTAAACCCATTCATATGTTAGAGTCTGTGTAAAACAATGTTAAAACATACATAACTACAGATGTATGAGTATTGTTTGAAATTTTATGATTTATGAGGTCAAGTGTTATGTTAATAATACAAAGAGGTCTAGGAAATTAAATCAATTTAAACGGAAGGATAGTTGGGGTTACATTGATTATATTAAACATAATGAAAATACAACATAAATATATTCACACATTATTTGAATAGCCTGACAATAGCTGCTGTTGAATAATTATAATGAAACAATTGATAATAAATTTGAAATTCATACTATAAACAAAATTTAATTAATTCCTACGAAGATAATAATTATAATAAAGCTAATTATATTAATAAAATTAAGCTCAAACAAATAAAGAAATAAAGTAACATTATCATTTAAATCTACAAATTTAAATTTTATTAAAATTTTAATTGATTTTATTTTTCTTTTTTATTTCTTTCCAGAGTTTCAAACACAAATCAAAAAATTATTATTTTTTTTTATTTGGATAAAATATCAACTAAAAGCCTGAAATACAAAACAACTTTGAAATAAACAATTAATTTTTGGAATAACTATTTTTGCTGCAAAAATTTTTAATTTTAACTTCTTATAAAAGCACCTTTTTACACCAACTTAAATATTTTCTACTATAAAAAGAAACAACATCACCTAGAAATTAACGTAAAAGGAAACGGAAGTAGTAAAAGCAGAACACAGAAAGAAGAAAAAAAACGAAACATCAAATAAACGTAATAATTTTATACCTCAACTCTTAAACGCTAAGATCACTAAATTGTAAATTTGTACTTAAGTGTTTAAATATTAAGGTAAGTATCTTTCTATTATATAAAATTTATCTTTTATTAGTAAACTTTTTAATTACAGGTTTACACTGAGAAAAATAAAATACATTAATAAGGAATCTAGTAATTTATATTTTAAATATAAGTTGTATAGAAAAAAATTTAGCTTCAAGCAACTTTAAGAAAAAAATAAATTTAAAAAACAAACAACCACCCGGAACAATAAAAAAACAAAATAAAAATAATTTAAATAAATAAATTTAAAATCATTTGCTTTCCAGCAAAGAGTCACTAGTTCTTTAAGTTCTTCAAAAACAAACAAACAAACAAATAAAAACAAAACACCCACACGAAAACACACACACAAACAACCTTCAAGATGACTATGAGTACAAATAATTGTGAAAGTATGACTTCATACTTTACCAACTCCTATATGGGTGCAGATATGCACCATGGTCACTATCCGGGTAATGGTGTTACCGATCTCGATGCCCAACAAATGCATCACTACAATCAGACACCAAATCATCAAGGCAATATGCCTTATCCACGTTTCCCGCCTTATGATCGTATGCCCTACTACAATGGTCAGGGTATGGACCAGCACGGTGTCTATTCACGACCCGATAGCCCTTCGAGTCAGGTGGGTGGTATGCCGCCATCGCAGGCGAATGGTGGTCAAATGGTCGGTCAGCAACAACAACAGCAGCAACAACAACAACCACCACCTCAACAGCAACAACAGCTAAACGATGCCCATCAGCAACATCATCCGCAAGTGACGCAACAAGTGACAACGCATCAACATCTGCAACAACAACAACAGCAACCTCTCGTCTTTGCCAGTTGTAAACTGCAAGCGGCTGTCGGTGGTTTAGGTATGGTGCCCGAGGGTGGCTCACCACCTTTAGTCGACCAAATGGTGGGTGCTCATCAAATGAATCCACAAATGACAATGCCACATCATATGCAACACACACAGGCTCAGGTGAGGATTCTTTTTATTTTAATATTTTTTATTTTTAGAAATTAAGTTGGAAACACAGAAAACAGTAAATTATTCCTAGATTTTGTTTTATTTTCGTCCTTTTTCTAACTTTATATTCATTATTTTGAACTTGATTTTATTCAACTTAAGTTAAACTAAGAAACCCCTTTAGTATTTTTGATCGGGTTTTATTTCTATTTATTAAGTAAATAAGTATTTTTATATTTGAAAAGTATAGATAAAATTATATAGCTTTATAATTCAATACCCGATCTTGTTTGTCCTTGTTTATTTTAGTTGGGTTACAATGATGTCGGAGTACCCGATGTTACGGAGGTAAGATTCAGATAATTTTCTATGTAAAAAACTTCCGCATTCATATGTGTGTGTAATAACTCTTTTTGTAAATAACTCTTTAAGATACTTTTTTGTTTTTGTAGTTATAATTAGTGCTCTAAATTCTTTAGTAGGTTATATGAGTTGAAAACTGTGGCAACTAAACTTTAAAACTTTTAGTTCCAAATTTTTTTTCTCAAAAATTCTTCTATGTATTGTATATTTTATGTTTATGATTTTTCTTATTCTTAATAGAAATCTCTTTGTTTAGTTGTATTCTCTGGTATTATTTGTTAAGCGTAATAATTAATATCAAAATATTAATAAAATTCTTATAATTCTCCATTAGGTTCATCAAAATCATCATAATATGGGCATGTATGGTCAACAACAAACTGGTGTACCACCTGTTGGTGGTGTACCACCACAGGGTATGGGCATGCATCAGGGTCAAGGACCACCGCAAATGCATCAAGGACATCCTGGTCAACATACACCACCATCACAAAATCCAAATTCGCAACCATCAGGGATGCCTTCGCCTCTGTATCCCTGGATGCGAAGTCAATTTGGTAAGTGTCAAGGAAAGTGATCGACAATTCCACGAAACGTATTAAGTGGAATTTTTTTTCTTCTTCTACGTAGTTGTTTGAGTGTAGTTAGAGAGTTTGATTTGTTTAGGGATGCCAAATGAAATGCTGATTTTTTTTTTGTTTTAATATAAAGGCAATTGTTAAACACAGATCGCTAATTGAAATTATTAGCTAGTAACTCAATTGCCTAAGTAATTTAAATTATATGTTTTCATGAATCTGATGAAGAACGAATGATTTAAATACTTTTTTATATTGAGATTTACTCTAGCCTATATCGAATTTTATCCGAATATAATGATGTTGTTATTTAACTTTTAGTTTATACATAGAATAGTTCAATCTTATGAGTTCTTTTTTATTAAATATTGCATTCAAATACAAATATTTAAACAAATATTCATTTTGCAAAAGTTATGTATATTTCATCTTTCAAAAAACTTAACTTCAATCATTTAGATTTAATAAACTTATGAATTTTCTAAATTTTTAAACAATTTAAATTTAAATATTGAAACAAATTATTGTCAGTTAGAAATCAAAGTTTTGAATAGGTATTCATTATAATCAGGGCTGATAATTTTATTAAAATCCTTGTTATTTTTGGTATGCAAATCGGTAACGACTAATAATTCATGTGAATTGGACGGTTTGGATTAAAATGTATTTTTTTAAGTGCTTAGAGTTGAGCTACTTTTTTGTAATATGAATTATTGGACCTAAATATTATACAATAGTATCGTTCTTGATGATCTAGTTATCGACTCAGCGAATTTTCCAAAAAAAATTAAGCACATAATTCGATAACCTGGTTCATTTTGAACAATCCAAATGTTTACCTTTTACCGATAATATTTCCGCTTTTGAGTGCATATTTTCTATATTTTTACTAGATATACTTTGAAGTATTTTAATACCCATATTTTCGATATTTAGCATAAAAACTTGTCAGCCCCTATTATAATCATAAAAATTACCAAAAATTTTGAATTGAAAGTGTTCTTTTTGAATAAATTTTAATTAAAGGCAAAATCAATATAATAATTTGCTCATATTTTTAATACTCAAATACAAATTTGAGTATTAAAAATATGAGAAATAATTATCATTTGTTAACTTAGAAACAAAAGTAAATTTGTGTTTATGCTTTGGTCTAGTAGATATCAAATTTGCAAGTTTTAGTCATACAGGTACAGAAAATTATTCTTGTACTTGAATTTTTTTTATAGATTTTGTTATTTTAAACTAACAAAATTCCGATTAAAACCTGTAAATTTGATGGGAACTAGAACGGAGTATAGGCAATAGAGAAAATCTGCTAAATTGGCATCCCTAAAATAAATGTTGTTGTAAAGTAGTTTGATTTGGAAAAATGTAGTATTTTTTATTTAATTTGGTATTATTTAGTTGTTTTATTATTATTTTGCAAAAAAAATAAATTATTAAAATTAAAAAAAAAAATTTAAAAAAATTATATTAGAAAAGTTAAACTGTGATAAGCCATATAGTTGTTTCAAAGAAATTGGAATATTTTATTAGATTCAAGATAGTTGAAAAACTTATGGATCTGATTGGAAGTTAAAATATAAAACTAAATGGTTTATGTCATTGCTAATATATAAGCAAAAGATTTATACAAACAAACGTAAGAGGTCGCTGTTAAAGTTTTAGAAACAGGCCTGGAAAATGTTAAAAAAAAGGGGAGAAAATAAGAACAAATTTGGGAAGAATTAAACATAAATTTTTAAATATTTAAATTTAAATTCATGCTTTTAAAATAAAGATAAAGTAACATTGAAATATTGAGAAAATATTGAAATTAATTTAGGACATTTTTATATAATAAAATTTTTTTAATACCAATCTTTTAAATCTGAAAAATGGCAAATAGTTTTGAGCTTTATTTTAATTAACGAAATTACAACAAACTGTTTGTATTTAATTATTTAATGAGATTCCCACCTTACATTTCTTTAACAAATTTCAATAATTTGTTAGTTAAATAACCTTGACCAGTCAGGCATTCGCATTCGCAAAAACAATAAAACCTTAATACTAGACATTAAAATTTATGGCCCTTTACCAATCAATCAATAGATTTGCAAACTAAATTATAAACATCAAACCGAAAATACCTGATTTTAGCAAATAACTAACACAACAAAAAGATTAAAGAAATCAAAATGTAACATTTTGTTAAAAGATTTTCAACAATTAAAAGCAAAAACAAAAGTGAAAACTAAAGGATTCTTAAGAAATAGGATTAAACAAAAAGGCTGAAAACAAATAACTATACATGAGCAAAAGGGAAAAAAGGATAAACGTTACACAAACAGATTTCAAGTCAAAGGCTGGCGAACATTTAATTTAAATTGTCCAAAAATATTTACAAAACTAGAGCGTAACTAATGTCAGGACTTTAGTTAACAGCATGTAAGATCCTTTCTTAATTTCAAATTCATTATGTAAAATTTTGTAATGTTTACATATGTAAGTAAAGAATTTCCTTAAAAATACTTGTTAATTTTATTTTTATAAAATTAACAAATATTTAAGTGACCATATGTTGTTGTACGAGAAAAAAAGATTCTAACAAAAATTTGAATATTTTTTTAAGAAAATATGATTTTTTTGCCATAATCCTGGCTATAAAAACATTTGTTTGTTAAGTTTAGTTTTCGTGTTATATTCGTTGGTGTTGTTCTTGTTGTTGTTGTTGCTAGTAGATTGAGATGTAAAGCAAAATTGATTACAGCCATTAGTTACACGTTATGTGCTGCAATGGATGCCATCAATTTATTAATCTTTGGAACACGACGGTTCGCGTTTTTATACAAACATAATATTTTCTTTTTTTTATTTTTACAATTTGGCCTCTCGTTTCATTTATTTGTTTGTTGCTGTTTGTTGTCCAAATACAATTCCATTCAATTCATTCATGTTTTTGTAGTTTTTGTTATGGCTTTGAACAGAAGAACATCGAAACGCTTTGGGATATTCTCAAGTTTTGCCAATGGTGTAGAGAAGAAATATACGCATTTGTAAAATGGTTAAAAGCAGCCTCCTCTGGCTAGAGTTTGAAGGTGAAATGGGTTTACACTAGCAGTATTTCTTTTTTTAAAGTTGTTTGCTTAGGCAAACAAATTTGGAATTTTACAACTACTGGCGCAGTTTTCTAACAAAGTGTTGGCATAAACTTTAATGGTTGTCTATATTTTTATGTTTTTTATGTTACACAAAAGGATTAGAATTTCTTTTGTTTTGAAATTTGAATTGATGTTCTTAGAAGAAAAGGTGAGATGTGGGTCCTGAGACCATTTTGAATTCAAAATGAAGAAGTACTTGCTAGTAAAATTCTGACACTAAACTTTAAACTCTTTTAAATCGAATTGAAGGTGGTAGAAACATTTCTTCCATTTTCTCTAGTGTAAACACCTTTCAACTAAATAAAATATCACAAAATTTTGTCTAGAGTAATTTCGATTTTTATAAACCACAAACAAAAAACTAAAAACGTATAAAATATACAGTGGTTTTCAACTAAAACTTTGCCAAAGAATCATGACAGAAATAACAACATTTCAACAAAGGTCTTTTAAAGCCCACTGTATATTGTCGTTTATAACCACTTAACGCCTGTTTAAGTTGCTTGTATCCATTAAAATTATAAATGACCAGCTTTGGTCTCCAATATCATACAAACCAAATAATAAGAAAAAATATGCCAAATAAAAAAAAACAAATACACGGACTACACAAAAACACTCAAGTTCTATAAACGTGACTAAGATCTAAAATATGTTTAAGACAACAACAACAACAAAAATTCAAAGATCCCTTTGCACAGAAAAGTTAAGCTTTACTTTGATCTAAGGTCACGATTTCAAGCAATACAATAACAAATAATAAAAAAAGGAAGAGCAGAAATCATAAACTCTAGAAAATTTCAAAATTAAGTTGTTAAAGGAAATTATTAAAGCCAAGATTAAGTTACTTTAAGGAAATATTAAAAAAAAAAAAAAATACATTTAAAGAAAATAAAAATTTAAAAAAGCTAAACTTTTAAAATTCTCAAATATTTTCTGTTTTTTTTAGTATCCTTTAACTTAAGGATAATGTTTTCTTTTTTAAATTTTTTTTGCTTTTACTCATGTTAAGGTCATAAATTTGTTTTTCCTGCTCCTTAAGCGACATTCAACAAATTTTTGCAACAAGTGTCTTTTTCTTGTATGTGCTGTTTTTTAAACAGATTTTTTTTACTTGCTATTAATGTTTGTGGTATGAAGTATAAAATAAATTTGTATGCAACACTTGGTATACAAATATTACGAAATTGTTACATGCAGTTTTAGATGTTTTTTTTCTCATTCTTGAAGCTGATAATGTGCACATGTTTTAGATATAAAAGTAAAATGTATTAAATTTTTTTAGTCAACCAAACATATGTGTAAGAAAACATATAAAACTAATTCTTATAATGGAATCATATTTTCTTTTTCTAAAAGAATTTTGTTCAAGAAATTGTAAGTTCAGTAAAATATTAAAGAAATTAAAGGAAATGGAAGCTAAATTCGTTAAAAAAAAGTGGGCCTGCAACGATGTTTAAATAATGACATTTGCCTAAAGCTTTAGTTTTAAATTAAAAAAAATCCAACTACTTTGCTTTTAATTTCTTTCCAAAAATCTAACTTTTCTACTTGGCTCCTTAACAGGATTTAGAAGTTTTCTTTTTGAAAAAAATAAAAAGAAAACTATTCAAAGTCATCTTCAACTTTTACTTAAACTTTTCAGCGCTTAATAGAAACAACAAAATCTTTAAAGCCAAAAAAAAAACTTTCTTTACAATTTTGTCAGTGTTTAATTTTTTCTACTAACAATTTTCTTATTGTCTGTCCTGTTAGTTTTTTTTTTTATACGTTTTCTTCATAAAATGTTTTGTAGAAAAGTTTCTTTTTGAAGGATTTTGTTGAGCGCGCGCTAACGTCAAGGATCTGCTAAACGAAAAGACAATAACTACTTAAAAAGACGATTTTCTAAGCTTAAAGCTATAAAAAAACATAAAACTAAAGTGACGTAAAACGTCTTATGAAAATTGTATTTTAAAATACTTGAAGAGGGAGTTACAGAAGAGTAAAAGAAATGAAATTGCAAAGAAAACTAAACAATGAAGTTGAAAACAAAACATGCTTAAGAATGTGTAAGGGAAAGGTTTGACGTTGAAAGTTAGGAAAGAATACTTTAGTTTAACTAAATGTTTAACCGAAGATTTAACTAAAGTTAAGTTAAACTGCTGGTATAGCTTAAACCTACTAAACTAGAACTGAACTAGAACTAAACTAGATCTCAACTGAACT
>JACGTJ010000126.1:5972-16982 GCA_014858695.1 Chrysomya rufifacies | reverse complement strand
TAGTTAGTTAGTTAGTTAGTTAGTTAGTTAGTTCACAGATCATAGTATTTACTTTTAATATACAAGTGTAATTACAAAAATATTAAATCCGTTTAATTTAATCTTGAATTAATATTAATATATTATAATATTAATGTATTCTCCTATGTACTTACAATGTTCACAATGTGCGTGGTATTTGATTCTGGAGGTCTAAAAGTTAAGACATAATGTTTGTTTATACATTTTTAAATGGTAATGAATTTGAATTTGAAATAGTGAGTTTACATGGATGCAATAAATTTATTATAAATTAAGAATCTATACTAAATTTCAATATGATATATATCCTACAATATCGATAGTTCTAAAATATCAATAAAAATAAGAATCTTCTAGGATAAAAACTGCCATTTTAAACGAATCATTATGTAAACTAAAAGATAATTCCAAATATTTTGGAGTAAATAATTTTCGAATTCAAGATTGGTTAGTGTTAAGCTCATTGAAGATTTTGTGTTCATAATTGCTGCTGAAGTTTGTGTTTTAATATAGAATTATAGACGTGCAATATATAGATTTAACTAATGCCAATAACATAACCCAGACACAAACGCTGTGTCATAATTCATTAAATCGAAATCTTATTATTCTCTGCTATGTCTAAAAATCCAGTCGTGTTGTCAACAGTTGGATTAGCGGATAATACTTGATCCTTACAGATTGTTTTTTCAATGTTTCTTCTATCAACTAAATGATTTTGGTGAGGTTCAAATGAAACAAATTTTTTTTCTTCGTCAACATTTTACACCCTACTGTACTTTAAATAAATTACGTATCAATGTATAAGATTGCTGGAAATTTTCATTGAATGCACTGGCATGTTAGTATGTTTGTTTGTTTCTTTGGAAAATAAAATAAATGGAGCTACTTGAATACATAGTACTTACAATATATTCCGTAAAGACTATAAAAACTAGAGCTACAAAGAAAACAAATTCTAACAATTTTATATTCTTAACAAAAGTCCTACACACGCACCCAAACACAAACATATATTAGGAGTTTTTTTCGTTTTTACAAAAATAGTTAAATAAATGCAATAACAACAACAACTTTAAGAAACATAAACACATGTGTGTCTGCTGATGTATCAGTGCAACATTTATTTTTCTACACTTTTTTGTTTTTGTATTAGAAAAAGTTTGCTGTTGATTTGTGTCCGCACTGATTGCTTCCTGGTGTAATACAATCTTTTATATCAATCTATTACATACATATGTATAAGTGCATTAGAGTGTACACTAAGAGGTAAATTAGTATGTATGCGTGTGTGTGTGTAAGTGAATACTGTGAAAGTTGGGATTTATGTTGTATTTTTTATTTTTATTTTTCTTTGAAAATGTAAACTTATATATATTTTTTTAAAGAACATATATGTATGAGTCTTTGTAAATGTATATGTTAGCATTAGTCTTTGACTGCTTCCTTTATGAAAATCACACATTAAAAGTAATTTCAAACAGTTTAGACTTAAAAGGTTCTCTGAAGAATTTTGTAGTTAGCTTAAACTTAGAGGATAGCGTTAGAGTAAACAGATTTTCGCTTCACGAAACCTGTCGAGTTCCATAGAAGAAATCTCAATTCATAGTCAGTAATCGGATTTGTTAAGTTCAGTGAAACCAGTTAAGATCTTGCTATCTTTTGTTAGTTATAAAAAAGCTTTCAGCAGATATCTTTAATGGTCATTGTATGTTCCAACAGATGATTTCTGTAGCATATATTGTAAAGGAGATGAATCTGTGAAAACTCTTTTGTGTGACGGGACTGAGATATGTAAAAGTTTTAACTTTGTGGCCCATATTACCCTAAAAGATCACATTAGTTAAAGTAGAAACAAATATAAACTCATCCAAAAATAGATGAGGGCCTTTAACCCGAAAGTTTTTGATTTGGAACACACTTCACAGATTGCCTCTATATCTTCTAAGTTTTCCTAACTATAAAGTCATGTGAGTTTGTTTTTCTTCACATCTCAGGCTTTCAAATAATTTTTATTTTCTGATCAACGTCTCATACATCTAATGCACTTGATTGTTTCAAGTTTAAGTGGGTGTATAGCTTTAAATTGCCATAGTTTGTTATACTATTATACATATTTCTATATACTCCATGCATCTTTCAATCTACTTTAGTCTAAAGTTTTTCCCTTTTGTTCTTGTTGCAACAGCCGTAATGTCTTGTGTCACATTTATCTTAAGAAAAAAGCAAACTTTTCTATTTCTTATTTCATTCTATTTTTTTTTCCTCATTTTTTCTGTTTTGCCACTTTGAAAAAAAGAATCAAGCAAATATAATAAGAAAATAAAAGAATCTTAAGTAGAAGAAAAATAAACTTTACGTATTTTCTTTTTTACAAATTCTAGAATATTCTATATAAAAATAAAAAGAATATAAGGAAAAACTTGAGTAAATGTAATAGAAATTGATTGCATAGATTATGTGTCTAAGTGTTTTTATATATTGAGGCAAATAAATAAATGCACCAAAAAGTGTTTTTTTTTCTTTTTATGTGTAAGTATAAACGTGTTTCCTTTCATTCATTTCCTATGCCTTTATATGGGTTAAAACAGGAAATTTTTAATATTTTAAGTTTGCTAACGGCCAAATTCTATCATTCAAAGAATGACTACTGGCTAAGAGTAAAGAATATATAATCATTAAAATGAAACATGTAAGAGTATTTTTGTCTATCAAGCCCTATTATTATGATACCCTGCATCAATTTTTGCAAAGGCAAATTAACGTATACGTTTCCAATTTTAATAGATTTTGTTTTTCTGTCAATCTGGCCAAAGCTTTACTAAGACTTACTCCAAATTTCTATAACATGTTTAAGTTTTTTTTTCTTTTGGAAAGTCATTTGTATGGAAGCAGGACGAAAAAATAAATTCCATTAAATTAATAATTATGTGTTTAAAGTCTCATTCCGAGGGTTACGTTTGTATAGGGACTAAGTTGTAAATGGACCGTTCACGACGATTTTCCACACGTTTCTTTTTGCTATTAGCATAATAATCAGTACCAAATTCAATCGAAATATTGGCCAAATTGGCTTCAAAATTGCAGTCTATAGAGTTTGTACAATCTTTCCTTGGACAGCCAGACGGAGAGTCATCGTTTATTTGACACAGAATGTGATTTTGAGTCGAACGGTATACTTAAAGGTACTTTTTTCTCAATGTTACAAACATCCGCATTATACCTCATCAACCTGTGGAGGTACAGGGTTTTAATCATTGGTATATAGAAATGGTAATTATAATTTTTATATACAGTCTACTGTTTTCATTTTCAAATATATCTATGTATGAGAAAAATTAAAAAAATCTTTCGACTTCTGCAAGTTATAGATTCGGATCAAATGTTCATTCCTATAGTTTTGCTCATATAAACTTGCATACAAATACTTATGTGTATTGTATTGGTATAAATACAAGAGTGTTGGTGGATAGTAATGGTATACCTGCCAACAATTTCTATCGACATTTTAACTGTAGGGACACATCTTTTTGGTTAAAAAATTCGCAGTTATTACTGTTTTCTTATCACAAACAAATCGTCATTCAGGAGGGTTCCAGATCTAATATTTCCTGGATGGTGCTTTTGAGTGCATATTTTGAATGACGAAATTGTGCCATTAATTAGTGCATATACAGCAACCATATTTGTAGATTGCCTATCTAAATTCTATAAGAATTTATACACTTCTAAATATATATGTTCCCTTCGTTCCTATAAGAAGCCTAGGGCCTCCCATACTTTTAATAATCTAAAATATCATCATATTTTCTAAGAGCTTCACTCACTTTTGAGGTTTGTTCATGTACTAAGTAAAATCATGATATCTTCCTGTTCATATAGAGTTTAAACAATCGTCAAATCAAGAATTTCAGTTCAATTTAAGATATATGTAACTTATTTTTGTTATTTTAAAATTGTTTACTATCTACACTTTCACTTATTTTGACGAAACAGAAAATTCATTTTATCAAAGTGAAGAATACTATCATTCAATTGTTGGCAGGGATATTTGATTTATTAGGTGTTTACCTACACATACTATTTGTAATACATTTAATTTAACTAAAGTTTGATTTAAGTAAATAATTTGTTTGCATTCAATGCAAATCAAAAGAAAAAAATTGATAAAAGGAGATTTAGATTTTTAAGAGAATTTAAGATAAATCAATGAAAAATGTTAATTCGACTTGGTCGATTCTTTAAAGTAAAGAACCTTTACTTTTTTAATTGGAACAGTTTAATGTTTTACAAAATTAGCCTAGAAACATTACTGATTAGCTACAAAGGCAGAAAGATTATTGAAACGATTTTTTAGATAATGCAATCGAATCAAATATAAACCTTACTCAATCGCCTCACATAGAGAATAGACTCTCCCCCTGACTTTCCCTTTTCTTAACTATGAAGTAAATATGGTCTCTAAATTTGCAATTAGCGCATTGCACCCGACAACAGCCAATAGCTGTAGATCTAGGAAGCAGTAAAACATAACTTTATCAAAAAGAAATGCTTTCAAGTGCTTACAAAAACGTGTCTTTTGTAAGCAGCCTTTGTAAGGGGGATAATAACTTACAACTCTACTCGCATATAAACTTTTCACTAGGATTATTCTCTTCCATTTTATATAAAAATAAAAACTAATGACAGTTGTTTTCAAAACATTATAAAATTACGCAGGTTCGTTTTATTGAACTCATCCGTTGTTAATAGATAAACATTCAAATCGAGGTATCAAAACAATTTGCTGTAGCTAAAAGCAAACATATTTCTATTAATAATGGTCTGATGTAGAAGTTAATGTGCAGTAACTTAATACCGATGATCACAGTTGAAAATGGTTTACAAATTTTACAAAATTACTCAAGAGGAGAGTGTGTGTATCATACACACAATATTTGCCTGTTGATGTATAAATATTACCATCAAGAGAGATTTGCTACTAAACACCATCAGATGGCGAACATCGTTTGATAGTAATATATAATATGACACAGAAACGAAAGAACATGCAAATTTTATGCCTTCAGCAGCCTTTAATGATCCCATTTTGCATACAGCGAACTGATATTTCAATAAAAAATTACGATGAATATATATGGGGTCTTAGACGAATGTTAAGATACTCTCACTTTCTTAATCCATATAGAAATTGGGCACACATATTATAAATTTTATATTATAAGCACAAAACTCAAAATTCTTGAACAAATTTCAGAAGTTATTTTGTATTTAACTCACCAGATTGTCCCACAGAACAAAATTCTTTCGTAAAGGGTTAGTGAATAGAGAAAATCTAATCATAGATTTTTTTCAATAACTTTGTATTCAAATGCGCACCAGCATATAACTTTCTTGCGTAAAAGGTCGGTGAATAAGGAAAGTCTTAACAAAAGATTTGTTTCCACTATCATTAATATTTATCCATCAGAAATTGAGGAGGAAAATGTATTAATTTTAGTAATATTTATAAATATTTGCTTAAGACCGCAAAGAGTTGATATATTCTGGGGCCTATCAATCGGGTGAAATCAGGATAAAACTTAAAAGTAGCCTTGAAATTGGATAAAATCAATTATGAATGTTATGAACTAAGAACAACATTATAGACACAAAACAAAATACCTTTCTCAAAATGTTATGAAATTTTATGCATAGAAGAAGAAGGTAAATGTAAAATAGAGAAGGACAATACAAATATAAGTGGCCCACCTTTCTTTTTACACCACCTTTCACATAAGGTCAACTTCAAAGTGCACATAAATTATTTCATGTAAATAAGTTATATGCTAAATTAAGTCATATTTATAATTTCCTTAATACAAAACAAAAATGAAATATCAAAAAAGTAAATATAATTGTCTGCATATCATAACACATCACAAAACGTCATTATGCTAAAACGTTGACATAGAAATGAACTAATTTTCCTACATGTGCATAAATATAAACAAAACACAAGTTCATTTGTACTAACAAAAAAATGTTCATAGTGTATGAGTATAAATGTCATAGGAATAGAAGTCATAAACAACATTTAAATATATTTACAGACATACAATATATTACGCAAGGTTAGCTGAATGTTCGTGCAGCGAAAACAGAACTTTGTGAATACACTAGCACAGTATAAAATAAATGAACAAAATGTTGATGAAAATACTTTATTAAAATGTATGAAATTTTCGTCTACATTCTCCCTACTATTCTATAAGGAGCATAGGGCCTCAACAAATATATGCACGCCACTGCGGTTTGTTTTGAGCGATGGTTTTTATTTGCCCCCAGCTTCTACCAGATTTTTTACTTAATTCTTCTGCTGCCTTCTCCACGTTAAAGATGATCGACTCCTTCTTCGGCTACCCTGCGGATCCCATTCGATAGTAGTTCGGGCGATATCAAAGGCATCCTTTCTCAATGTGTGCCCCACATGGTTATGGTTCGTGGGCGACCATAACCTGGCGTTGGATATTATGTTAGGCCAGAAAATTTTACGCAGGCATCTGTTGATATACACCTGCAAGGCATTGTGGTTACGTGGGTGAAGATTTCAACTCTTACAACCACATAGTAACACTGGTTATACGTTGGAATTAAAAATTTTAATTTTAGCATTCCGTGAGAGTGTTGTTGATCTCCAGACACCGCTGAGCCATCCAAATGCCTGATATGTCGCTTTTAGACGACGGTTAGCGATAGCCTTCCATTTTGTTCATAATACTTCCTAGCAGACTGTATCAACCTCTACGACAAGTTTGCGTTGAATTCTGAATTTTACCGTCATTTTGGAGTCAATACACAAAGACTTTCTTATTCTTAGAACAAATGATCCTGCAACATTAAGTAGAGACATCCGTGAAATTATGCGTCAATAATCACAGTTTCATAATCAAAGACCTCTAGTTGTCTGTGCTTACTCTACCTTATACCGCAGCCATTCACATTACCATATCAAGCACGATAGTGGAGACAGAACATATACCTGTTATAAGTGGTATTTTCCTGTTTCTGTGATTTCCTTGCAGGATTCGACAGGTAGCACCATCATACAATGCTTTCTCAATTGAAATCATTTCCGCTGGAACCTGTTTACATTTAAGAGCGAGGAGGGGTATCAAAAGCCTTCTCAAGTTATATGAAGACAAGATAAAGATACGACGGATTGTTCTACTATAATTCTCCAATCTATATACTCAGGTATATATAAATATGATTATTTTAAAATTTGTTTTGGAAAGGCACTGAAGAATATCTGCAAAATTCATATAGGATTTACTAGAAGAGTTTGAAGTCTAAAGAAGTTTCTACCGGTTATTTATGCATATTTTTATTTTGACTAAGTCTACAATTTAATTCCGTACGTTTTTGTAAATGAAAATCACATAGACAAGATTTTCGTTATTTCTAATTCATTTGCTATTTGTTGCACTGTTTTAAGTCAACTTTATTATATTCCCAGAATAAATATTCATTTTATTTATTCTGTGTAGAAAATATTTAACAATAATAAATAATAATTCTTTTAAAGGTATGCAAAAAGTCATCAACAATTTCTTAATTACCTGTCAACAGTGAGTATGTGACCATCTCGTACACGTATCCAAGATACTGACTTATTTCCCAGTTGTTTCACCTGTAATGAAAAAATACTCATATATAAAAAATATGTTTTTTCTAGTTTTTTTTTATATAAAAGAGACTTTTGAAATAATACATAGAAACACACAATTTTCAACAAAGTTGTTCACTTTTTAAATTATTAAATTTTCGCTAACTCTAACATTCTTCTAAAATAGAGTTTTTCTACATATAAAACTACAAAACTAAAATAATACTGATATTCTGCGAACACTGAAAATTTTGCTAAATTGAGCTATTGAAGGACATAAATTTACTAAGAAACATGAACATAGTTTCTGAATCGTTTACATTTATTAAGAATTTCATTGTGACCTTACATGATACAAATGAAATTTGTTTCATGAGCAAAGGTACTTAGAAAGTTATGAGTGATTTAAATTTCTTTTCAAAGATTTTTTTATAGAATTAGGTGAAATAATCATAAGCGGTTTTAACAGACTTGGTCGGTTTATCAAAAAACTTCCCGAACTTCCCGAGTACGAAAATGTCAGAATTGTGGCCTGTACTTTGCGAAAATGAATTCAAAATCCAACCGTCTTGACGGAAGTATATCGTCTCAGTTAACTTTAAAACAGCTATTGAGAAATGTTGTCTCTCAATATGAGTGCAAACTATAGAAAATACAGATCACAAAATTGCATTGTTTTATCTGCTAACATTAGAGGCCATCGTTTAACAAATTTTGTAGTGAACATTCCATTTTTCATCAGTCCGACCACATTTTCAACAAACAGAAATGTTGTCCCTCAACACGAGGTCAAATCATAGAAAACTAAAATTACAATTTGGTATCATCGAATCCAAGAATTATAAGTGAAATATGTAATAAAAATTGCATTGGTTTATAAGCATTATTGACCATTATTATCATTAAGATAATTTTGCAGCGAACGTCTCTTTTCTCGTTAGACTGACTTTAAGTGTCATTTTGCGCCCTTATTGTTGCCTTTATGTTAAAATGTTATTAGGCTGTAACCAGTATCTTAATTTTCCAATTTGAAAACATAATTTAACTCAGAGATTTTGAATTTTCTCTCAAAATCAAGTTGCAGGTACAGTCGTTTATTTATACGCTGCATCATCATATGTGGAAGAGCTATAATGTGTTTGTGCGGATGTTTGTAACATAGGCAAAACAATTCTGAACACTAACCTTAAGTATACCGTTCGTTCATCTTGACGGATTTATATAAACTCAAGGTTTACTCTAAACTCGAAATTTGATAGTTATGGTCTTTTAGCACAGATAAGTACTTTGTTATATGGACCAAGCCCAATTTAGTATCTACAGGGACCAAGCCTACTATATTATCTAACTTTGCTCCCATACAGGGATCAAGCCTATTCTGTTATCTAACTTAGCCCAAATACAGGGACCAAGCCTACTAATTTAAACCCCGGAATAATGTTTTGAAAACATAACTTTGATGGGATTGTACTTTAATGAAATTTAGCACATTCAGTTCACCCTTCCATCTATTTCCAAAGGAATGGCGAAACACATAAAAAAGATTATAAAATATATGGGTGAGCTCGTAATTTTATAGATAATTTGGTGAAAATTGGTACAGTTTTTTTATTTTGAAAGCTTGTAGTTTCAAAATAAAAAAAACTGTCCACTAATTTTGAAACCAGAACAAATTTTGTAGCATAATGGTCGGTCCTATATTTCACCTGGTCCTATATACGTCCTACATGCGTCAAATTCAATATAACTTATGCTAGTGTACTGCTTTTAAAATAAAATTCACGCTTTTGTCAGACTATTTTTTGAAAAATCCCCTTTTGTGCCATTTCTTGAAAACGGTATCCATTATGCGAAAAAACGTACTAAATTTTTTCGTCCTAAAGGTTGAGTGAATTTTTAATGATCTCCTACATATTTATTTTTATACGAACATAACAATTTTCCAACCTTTAAAATCTCTTAAAGCTGGAAGCATTAAAATACTCAATTAAGGCTTCCTAACATTAAATATCAAAAATTTTATTTTAACTCATTTTTTTATTAATATAAAGATGAGACTAATTAAAATCAGCAAATTAATTATTTGTAACAAACAATGGGCCAAAAGTTTTCCACCTTAAAGTAAAATAATTTAAATAATACCTTTAAAACACCACGACTTAATTCATCTCTAGGGAAAAACAATGGATTATTTGCATATCCAAATATCATATTCTAATCGTGATTACACATGTGTAAAAAGAAATAAATATACATATATGTACATAACCTTGAAAATGTGTATGTAATTAAGACAATCTGTTTGGAAAGGTCATAAAAGCAGCACACACTCACACAACTGCTAACTTTTGCCATTTTAGGAGACTAGTAAAAAAATTATTTAAAATTCATATTGATTTTTATATTTTTTCATAATATTAATAGTTTTTGTTTTAAAAAAGTGTAATCTTACAATTTAGTAATAACGCTGCAGGTAGCATGGTATTAATATTACGATAGACTAATATAGCTTGGGTAAAACTGATGGGTTGTTATACCCTACACCACTATGTAAGGAAAGGGTTGTGCGGATGTATGTAATATAGAGAAATAATACCCGAGAACCCACTTTTAATGCCATTCGGTATAGAATTAGTTCTTAGTCGATTTAAATCTGTCTGCCCATGAAAACGAATTTAGCAAAGTACACGTCGTAGTTTTAAAGCTATCATCTTCAAATTTGGAACAGACTTTAATTCTGGCCCAAGGACGAAACGTATTGAAATTGGCTCATAGCCCCCCATAAAAGTTATGAGTATAATTGATTGAAATTGAGCACAAATATATGTCATATAGATCTAAACTTACAAGCGTTCTACCAAAACGAGGGTTCTACAACCTAAAATTATGCAATATTATAGATATCTCACTGACATTTTTCGCAGGTACTTATTTTGTCTGTGCCAATTGCAATTGGTCACGATCAGTTCATTATTTCTCATAGTTCCCAAACAAATGTCCTCCCGGAATGAGCAATAATGCCCTTAACTCTTGTAAATATGAATATAATTTATTACAAATATTCTCTATGAATATCTAAATCTCCATGCATTTGTTCCAAATTTTATTGTAATCGGTTTGTTATTTCACCTAGCCCCCACACAAGCGTCTTTCCAGAATGTGGGTTTTACATCATAAAATGGTAAATTTCAAATTCAAATTTCATTGCAATCGGTCTATTTAGAGTGTATGTATGTCACTTGAATCGGTACAATATTTTACATAAAAATATTCTGTCCCTATGTGGTGTAGGGTATCATATAGTCGGGCTTGACCGACTAAAGTACTCTTACTTGTTTATA
>JACGTJ010000111.1:34161-45553 GCA_014858695.1 Chrysomya rufifacies | reverse complement strand
TTCTTTTTTTTTTTTTTTTGTTACTGTTTTCCTTCAACAATCAATTAAGACAAATACACAATTGTTACATTTGTTGTTGTTTTTCTATTTATATGTATATGTAAATTTAATATATAGATATATACTTAAACTAGTAATAATAATAATAGTATAATTAATTATGTATTTCTATTTATAGCATAGTTAATAGGAGGATAATGATAATAAAGTTACATTTTAATATAAATAGATATATATATTAAATTTTAAATTTAACATAAATTTAATTACACTACATGTACCTAATAAAATGTTATTTATTTTTTATTTCTTCATTTATTTATTTACTCTTCTTTCTTTCTTTCTTTCTTTCTTCGCTTCTTAATAGCATGTAACTTTAAGCTAAAAATATTCTATACTATAAAGTCGGTCTAACACGGTTTTTATTTATTTAAGCTTTATTAAATACTAATTGTTTTTCTCTTTATATTTGCTCAAAATCTGATTTTTTTAACTATGGATAAACGTTTTAATATAAAGTTTTAATTATTTATTTGTTTATTACATTTAATATGAAATTAATTCTAAATTTTAGATTAAGGTTAGTGTTTTTGAAACTTAAATACAATTTTTGTTTGATCCTTCAAACAAATACAAATATTTACAAAAAAACTAATCCAAACAATACTATCGCAGCATTCTGGTGAGACATGTAAACGTGTGTATTTCACACAGATATTTAATTATGGTTGTATGCTTTTGTAACTGATACATATATATATACACACACACATGTGTAAGTAGTTATAACATGTGAATGGAGAGTTAGTGGTTGGGTGTTCAGTTGAATCCCTTGTATTTATTTGAATTTTTTTTTTTTGTTTTTAATTAAAAATCATATAATGCTTGGATGTTGTAGTTGTTGTGGTCATAATAGAATTTTAGTTCTATTATTTTCAGATTTCTTTTTCTAACTTTCCTTTGGTTTAGACATATACATACATATATATTTTAGTAGAAAGTGGAGTCGAGTGCTTTTATTTTAAAAGGACCCTTTTAGAAACACATGCAAGTTCCTTGTATAGATATTATTTTTGTTGTTAGAAAATTCGTAGGAAAATCCCTGTTGTATCAACAAATAAGCATATTTTTAATACGTATCAAACTATATGCATATGTAGTACATAGTATATATAATATAGTAAGTATTTTACTTAAGGGCAAATATTCTTTATTGCTTCTATTTATGTTTTACTTTCCCTTTCCCTTTGAAATGTAACATGTAGTAACTACAATAAAAGGAACATAAAGGTTAAATACCACTGGACATACAAAATTCTCTTGATCATCATTATACTCGTCCTTGCTTACTTGCGTAAATGTAAGTAAGCGAGTACATGTACATACATACATATATAAATAAATACAGAGTTATTTATTTTGTGTATGTTTATGTTAAACGTTATAATTTTTCTTTGTAATTTGTTTCTGCTCATCAGTTCTTTTGTACTTTCTTGAGTTTATTTTACCATTAAAGTTTATTCAAACAAATTTCCAGGTTTAAAATTATGTTTGATTTTTGTCAGTCACTTGTTACTTGACTGACTCAATGACTCGCTGTCTATGTGACTGTTTGATTATATTGTAACTAATTTTTTTTTTTGCTTAATTTTTCTTTTTTTAAATCTTTTTTCTCTATATTTACATGCTTCCGACAAGTTATTTTCTATGCTTTCGTTTCCTTTATGTAGTAACAGGAGCAACATTTTTTAACGTTCATTTATTCATCCAAGGCCTTTTGTTTTTTTAACTCTATACAACAACTTGATTATAAACGTCTGTCTTATTTAAGTATTTTTATATGTTCGAGTGTTTGTTTGAATATTGTTGGAATTTTGTGTGTTGTTGTCTTTCTATGATGTTATTAGGGCATCCTTGAGAGTACTCGAACTACTGTTGTTGGGACCATTTGCTATGACAGCATTTGTTTGATTTGTTGCTGCTGTTACTGTTGTCGTTGTTACAACTGATGATGGTGATGACGATGATGGTGTGGTGGATGTATTTGGTGGTGTTTCTGTATCACGCATTGTCAATTCATTTGAATCCTCCATTGCATCCATGGCAACTACTAAATCCTTGCTCGTTTCACTGCTATTGTTAATAATGTTGGTGGGGCTGTGGCTGCGCCTGCCAGTCTTTCTGTTATCTCCTTTATTACAACTGTTGATATTTTTGCTACCGTAGCTATTGTCACTTATTAACGACATTGTTGTCGTCGACGTCGTTGTTTCCGTTGCAAGATTGGTTGTGTTTGCAATAAGTATACCAGAGTATTTAATGCCGTTTAATTCAAGGTTAACCGCTAACTCTTGTTCACCATTAGAATTAGTGCCTACAATGAAACACAAAGTATCGATAATAAATAAATAAATTTAAACTTTTCAGAATCAAATGCATAAAACTTTATTAATTAAAGTTTATTAAATAGTATCTTTAATTCGCAATTTCATCATTAATGGTAATTATAACTTGAATAATGGTAATGGGTTCAAAACTAAAAAAAATTTCTGATTTAATTGAAAGTGTACCACTTTTAAAATGTACTTTTTTATACCCACCATTGAAAAATAATGGGGTCTATATTGGGTTTGTCATTCCGATTGTAACATGTTAAAATATGGACAGAATTGATAATTGTAAAAAGGGAAGTTATGGAACAAAACCCCATTGTAATCGGTAATTTTGGATCATTTTAATACATAATATGTCATAAATATGAAACGGATGAAGGTACAAAAATAAAATTTTAGATAAAACATAATGTAGCAATGTGAAACTAAGATACTTATAAAAATATGCCGTTTTAAGCATATTTCGCCCTAAATATGAATAGGAAGAACGTACAAAGATAAAATTAGGAAGAATATTGAAAATGGGCGTGCCTCGCCCACCCACAAAAATCCGTGATTTTGATGTATTTATGAAACAATATGTCTCAAATGTAAAATAAATGGAGGAAATTCTCGATGAATCGTTAGTTAGTAAGAAGAAACTTGCCAAAAATAAGGCGTGCTCAGCCCACTTTTCCGTACTTCCTTTATATTTTGTTACAAATATGAAATGAATGGAGGATTAAAGATTCGGCTAAGCCGAATATAACATTCTTACTTGTTAATCATACACTTTGAACAAGAATTGCAAGAATCGAAAGTGTTCGAACATTTTAAGAAATTATTGTTTTTCCCAAATTAATAGTGAAATACCTTCGAAACAACCAAACTCTACATATGTTATTATGTCCAAAATGTTGTAATAGAAATATAAAATAAACAAACGTACCGTTTCGGGTTACACGAAATTGCATTCCGGAAAGTAAATTTAATGCCTCGAATGGACCCAGCGAGGAAGTGTTACCCGTTGTCATGTTTTCAGAACAAGCAACAATGGCAGCCGCATTTGCTGTGGATGTATTCTGTTGCTGCTGTGTCTGTTTTGATAAGTGAATCTTTTTAGTGGATACGGGAGAAATGTGACCATTGCCAGCCGATACAGCCGATGTTGATGGAGAATTTTCAATGGCAGAATCGTCAGACTTATCATTGTGAACACTGCTATTGCTACCGTGGTGTCGAGGTGGTCGCAATGAACCACCATTTAAATGTTGGCGTTCGTTAGGATCATCATGGGAGGAGTTCGCCGTTGTATTGTGGTCGCCTTCGTCTTCTTCGTTTTCCTCATCTACCTCTGCATCTGAATCGTGATGACCGCCTTTATAGTGAAAATTAGCAGCAGCGGCAGCAGCTGCCATGCTACCCATACCGGAAGGCAAATAAAAACTGGCAGGGAATCCGGCACGTTTAGCAGGTGGTGGCTGGTTATGAAAATCATTGTGTTCACTTATTTCAGGACTGGGTTCGCGCTCTCGCTCACGTTTGATTGTAGTAAGATTGGGTGGTGAGTCCGAAAGGTTTAGAGCCTCACTACTAAAAATAAATAAAAAGAAATTGAGGTGAAAATGAATTCAACATTAAAAGGTTGTTGTCATTGCTCAGTCAATACACATACCGTTGTGCCTCGCTGTCATTTTGGTTTCCACCACTGTTTACATTTCCACCGCCTTGTGGTGAAGTATTGACAGAAGCCGGTGGGCTAGTATTATTATGGTACATTTGCCATAATGCCACACGTGACATTTCTAATGCATTTAAAGCCTCACGGGTGCTTATTTCGGGACTTTGAGATCTTTGACGCTGCTGTTGTTGCTGTTGCTGCTGCTGTTGTTGATGATGTTGATGGTGAGGCGATAGGCCCATTGGACCAGAGCCATTACTTATTGCATTTTGTTCCTTTTTCACTTGTATTAATTTTAAATACTCTATCATACGCTGTTCAATTTCCTGGGTTACTAAATTCGGTACTTGACCAAAAGATGGGGTCATCAGTCTATGATGTGCAGCCGCAGCTGCTGCAGCAGCCTGTGCTTGCTGATTATTAGCGGCATGTGTAACCAAAGCTAATGGAGACATTTGTTGCATGCCACCTGGTAAGGATTGACGGGCCATTGGTGGCTAAATTCATAAAAAAAATCATTAAATAGATAAAATATAAATCAGTTCGATGAAATACTTACCATTTGCATTTGATTGTGCATTGCCTCATATTGACCATAACTAGAGCGACGACCTTCACGACGGTTACCATCTATTGCAGCCTGTAATTCCGCTGGGGTACTTAGATTCTTTTTCTCACATTCATATGGATACAAATATTTCATATATCTAAAATAGAATGATAATAAGACATAATTTAATTTAATAGTTAATATTTTTTTAAAATTCAGGTTATAATTTATTTCCCAAAAAGATATTTCAAAGTAGAGGTCTAAAACTAAATAACTTAACAGTGTTCAAAATAAGTCTATAATTAACGGTAACTGTTGTAAAAGTCCCCTTAAATATTAAAATAAGAGGACGCAAAATGAGTGTAACTATAACCTTTTAGTTCAAATAACTTGAGTGATTAGAGATTAGTGGGGCGAGTTTTTTCTAAATCGTTTGGTAGATCATCACTTAAGTCTTTGATTGCAATACAAACAAACTTTCACGTCATTTTTATAATATAAGGATTATTATTTACATTTTTAATTAAAAAATAAAAATCCAAAAACAACAAATTCATAAACAATCTTAAGAACTTTTTTAATTTATTCTCGATTTGCGAGGTTTGCCTGAAAAGTTAAGAAATAAACCTAATAATTATAATAAGTAATTTGTAATTGCAACTTCAATTACAAAAAGTTATCATAATATATGAGACACCACAAAAGAATATCTGTGGTGTCTCATTTGACGAATTCAATTTTATTTTGTAGAGTAAATTCTTAAAGCTTTACTCAGTATATATATAACTGATGTTTAAGATTGTCTTTAAAATTTTATTTCGATTTTTTTTTTATTTTATTTTAATATTTGTTTTGCTTTACGCTTTTGTTTATAATTCATCAACGCATACATGCAATATTTTGCATTTAATTTAATAAACACTTAAGAACTCAATCAATAAATGTGTTTTTATGTAAACTTTGTATATACGATGTTTGTATGTATATGCATAAAACTAGGAAGGTATTTAGTTTTCTTTATATCCATATAATGGTTATTTGTAAAATAACAGCAACACAACATTAAGAACCAAAGATTCATTTAAATCTTAAGATGTTGATGATGTCCATCTGTATGACAGTGAAACCGCCAGCCTGTTCGTTCAACGAACTATTCGAATTGAAATCGTATAAGTATTTATTCGTACCTTTTACATCATTATCCTTTGTGCCTATCTGGTTGTGTTAACTTTAATGTATTTGTTTTGTTTGGATTGATTTTATTTAGTTTTAGTTTTTTATTTTCTTACTTTTGTGAATGTTGTTTGTTCATGACTACACTTTCTGTGAATTATCAAGTAAACATAACTGATGATGACGAAAAAAAAGGAAGATTAAACATTGAACGATGTGAGATAGACATGATGCTAATTATTATAAGCATGATTACGGATATTCATTATATAAATATAAACTAACATTTAAGCAAATACAAAAAAATATACAGTAAAACCCTGATTATCCAATACGGATAATCGAGTATATTTTTGTCAATACAAAATTTGAAGATTTTTGTAAGAAATCGGTAAATAATTTCAATCAGTTCTACTGCGCATTTCAATTGCATTCGCACTTTATTTCGGAATTGAATTAGAAATAGAAACATTTATGATAATTTCTTAACAATAAAATTATTTTTATTTTTTATTTATATTTATAAATATGTTAAAATAAATGTTTAAATTATGTTGGTATCCAACGGAATGCAAAAGATAAGTTAAAATGATATTTCGTTAGCAAAAGTAAACAAAGTTAATAAATGGATTTTCCTCAATTAAAAAGTTATTAAATATTTATTTATTTTCAATTTCTTCAATTCTTATGCATTCATTAAGTGAAATGTTTTTGTTTTGTTTATAAATGAAAATTTGTCTATTGGTAAAAATGTCTAGAGCCTCTGTAATGATAATAACAATATGATCATCTTCATAATTACATTAAACCAAGATCACAAGAATGCTTCAATGCCATCATTGTCATCGTCATTATGATTATCATCTTATTAGCATTTTGTTGTGTCACTTTGAATACATTTTTTTTCTTTCTTTCTTTCATTTTGACTACAATGAATTTCACTTGAATTTTCAAGTATACATTGTCTCACTATAAATGTATGAGGGTGTGTGTTTGAGGAATATTACTTTTTGTCTCATGCTGCACCATGGTGCAATATTATTAGTTAGTTGTAATGTTGATTTAGGTACGTCTACGAAAGATGATAAATAAAATTCTTTTGAAAATAAACTCTTTTCTTTAAGTTCTTAAATTGTTGTTGGCAAATGACGCTTAATATCAAAGAGTTCAAATTCAAATTCTTTATAATGGAACTTATAAATAATTCAATTAGAATGGATAAATAAATAATAAATACCTTTATGTATGTAAATAATACAATTCATATAAATGTTGTTATGAAAGAAAATAATAATAGTACATTCTTCTTCAGCATTCAAAACAGATTTTTGCAATTGGTTTTAATTGTACAAAACCATTTTTCAAAAATATTCAAAACAAACTTACAATGGAATAAATTAATTAAACTAATCAATGTTTAACGATTCACAGAAGATTGAAATATAGCCATATCGATTGTCAATTCACAGCATCATTTCATTAGCATTTCAAGATCTGAGGAATTTTAAATTGAATATATTTGCAAGCGTCATTTTCTTGAGTGACTTTACATTGATGGATCTTCTAAGATTTTTCAAAAATACAAACAAATTTCTCAAAATAAATTATGCCCTATTCAAACGGTACGATCTTATCAATTAGATTTTATATAATTCCGAGTGATCACTTTAAACTTTACAAACCCAAATCTTAAACAACTTTCATATAAAAATATAATTTGAAATCTACTAAAATCGTTGTAATAATTCTATATAATTCAAAATTCAGAAAAACTAAATTGGAATTATAAAAAAAAAAAACTTTAACTTTTTAACCAATTTTTTTGCCAATATCAAAAACTTACCCAGAATTTCTTCTCATATTCAGAACTACTGGGTGTTTAAATTAAAATAAAATTAAATCTATACACATATTCATATTTAATAAATCAATATTCGCAAACTACAAGTCTTTATATATGTGTATGTATATATTATATATAAACATCGGGCATTTGTAAATGTGAGTGTGTTTAAATTTATTTAACAAATAAACTTGTTATTTAGCGAATAAAGCGCGGCTATTGGTAGTTCGATCGATACTGTAACTTATAAATAAAATGAGTACAATCTCATTGTACTCGTAATTGTATATATTTATACACATACTAATGAATATTTAATAAATGTGAAAAAGATTGCGAATAGTAATAAAAATAATTATAACTATGAAAATCCTACAAAGAACTTTCTGTACACATGCCAGTTTTCGCTTATTTAAAAAAGATTAAATTTATTCTTAAAAGTTTTACAGTTTTAAAAGTTCTAGAACTTAACTTTTAGAATAAAAATGAATGGTTTTACTTAATCGCGTGTGCTTTAAGTCAAGTCATTGACATACACCAAATAACCAACAATCAGCCATCAAAAAGTTGTCTACAAGTGAAGCTAATAAAATTTCTAACCAGTCAGACTTTAGGTTACTTTAAAAACGACCACCTTCGTTACTGTCTAGTATTATTTTTTACTACTGCATTTCCTATGAAATGTACATACATATGTATGTGTGTACATAAATTTCTTCGTCGTTTAACTTATAAAGCTGAAAGCGTTTTTTTCTGCATTTTCAGGGTGTTGGTCTAACTTATAGACCGAGACATAGAAACGCATAAAAATCATGTTTGAAACATGATTGACTGGCTGACAAACTGATGGCGGACCTTAAGCTGAAAATACTACAGCAACTTGCGTATTTTAAAAACTGCGCATACATATTTTAATGATTTTTTTGTTTTGCTTATTACAATGTTGCTTTCATGTAGCAGCAACAACAACAACAGTAACAATAAATAAAATATAAATTATCTATTAAATTTTATTATTTTTAATATTTATAGATTTTTTGTGTATTGTAACAAATTATAATTAGCAACACTACTAATCAACACATTTTGCTAAAATACATATACAAACAAATATAAATATAAATAACTGCATATTTCCCGGCAAACATTTCCTATTGTATTAGTGACCAAATAGATTCTCCGAAAAGTTTAAATTAAAATCATTTTCCGTAAAAAAAATAATTACCAGCGGAAGAAACTTCCAAAAGATTTGAAGAAGGCACTTCAAGTTCTATCAAAAGCGAGGATTTTTTCTATTTATAGATTTGCGATAGTGTTGTGGTCTGTTTATTGCCAATTGTTTGTAATTTTTTAATAATGTTATATTTTAGAATTAACATTTTTAGGTTACAAAGATCACTCAGATAAACTAAAAAAATTAAATATGAACAAAAAATCTTCAAAGTATCTTGCAGAAGTGAAATATCGTAATGTATTTTGTAATTGTATAATTGAAAAATGTGTTGCGTTTTGGAAGACTGGCTACATTTTCATTTTCCAAATGTTTGCAGGGTTAATTAACATTAAAAAGGATATCAATGAAATAAAACTTTTTACAAAATTACAACAATATTATACTATTTAACATTGTTAAATAATTTTTCGTAGTATTCGTATTAAAAACATATATTATTTTAAAAAAGTGGTCTGTTTCTTTACTCTCTGTGGTTAAAAAAATAATAATAACAAATCTTTAAAAATCTTCAATAGAGTAATTCTAGATATGATTTTAAGTTAATCCAATCCAAGGTATTGGAAACAGACAAAAACTTTTTGGAATCCCCATATAAATATATAAAAATATTTACCAGATTTAATAACATGATATTTATATGACAATTTAAAAAAATAATAAGAAACAATTTTGATCTTGTTTTCATAATAATAAGAGATCACAGCGAAAACTTCAAGCAAATAGGTGTTTCTAAAATGTTGCTTACATATACACACGTATGTATATACAGACTAATATTGATACTTATGTAAATGTGGCATACAATCCTTTCTTCTTTTATTCTATAATATATTATTGTACCCTCTCCTCTATAGTGTTAAAGTACAATGTATATATTTATTATTATTATTGTATGGATTTAGTTGGCAACAAATTGGTTTGCTGTAGTTGTTGTTATTGCTATTATTGCTGTAACCTTTTTATTATTTTACATTTTTATTGTTGTTAGACAATAAACGTCTGTTTAAAAACTAATTTCATTGTGGTTTGTCATAATCTGCCATCTTTTCGTTTTTATATTCTTTATGAAATACAACACAACATGTATGAAAATGTATTTTATTTATTTTTTCTATGTATTTGTTCGTTTCAAACTAACAAAAATAATGTAAATTATGTATTTTGTTTCGTTATTGGTAAAAAATAGTAAAATTGTTTGATGTGGAAAATTTGCTCATTATTAATAAATTTTACTGTCATTTATTTAGTACGAAAAAGAAATACAGAATATTGAAAATATGTATGTATGTATGTATGTATGTATAGTATAGTATAAAGTATTTAACTTACTGTGTTCGTAGTGTGAATGCTGCACTTGTTATACTCGATGGTAGATGAAGTCCCTTTATGATTTCTTGCCACAACTTTTTGTTAATAACATCGACGAGACCTCCTCGAGCAATCACTAAATTATACAGTTCATAAAGATCTAATACTGATTTTGCCATTATTGGTAAACGATTGATGGGTGTGCCTGGAAATATAGAATAATAAAATATCATTACAAATTTCTATGAATAATGGAAAAGTGTCAAATGGATTATTAAAATATTTAGCGGTTAAATAATATGAAATTTAAATAAAAATATAAAAAATTTCGAAGTGATTTTAGTGTAAGCTGGTGTTTTTATTTTTAATATTTTTGTTTAATTTTTAATATTTTTATTTGATTTTTAATATTTTTATTTGATAACATAGTTATTATTTTATTAATACAAAAAATTAACCAAACAAGTGAAATTTTATCATATCGTAAATTGGAACTCCAATATTCACTAAGATTTCAAAACATTTTCAAATTCTGTTGAACAATATCAGTGTAACTCTGTGTAGTGGTTGTAGTCCTGTGTTAATAAAATTGTATATAATCATACAATGAATAAAAATTTAATATCAATTTAAAGAAGCAAGAAAAACAATCAACAAACAAAGAATATAAATTATCAGAGAAGCATTAAAAATAATTTAATGATCTTAAGTAGGATCTTTAAACACCCTCACACATTATCATTGCCAACAACAACAATAACAACAAGAGTAGAACAACATCAATAATACAATAAACTAAATCGATAAACAATAAAAAAAAAGAAAATCAAATAACATCAATAATAATAACAACAACAAATAAATGAAAAGAAAACAGAAACAATTTATAATAAACACAAAAAAAAAAGTAATTTGTAGTCTCATTATCTTAAACGATTTCGTTTTTTGTTTTATAAATTTTATTGGTTGCATTTTATTTCATTCGATATTTTATTTTAATTTGATATTTACAAATCAAATGAAACGTTTGCAGTCAAAATTGATGTTGCTGCAACATCGTTTATGAAACTTTTTCGTGTGTTCGGATTTAAATTGTATTTTTTCCATCAATTTTTTTTTTTGGCATCGCTCAAAATATTTTGAAAATTGTGATCTACTTAAATTGTACAAGTATAAACAAAAATAATATTTTATGTGTTTCTCTTTTTTTCTTTTTTTTTTTTTTTTTTTT
>JACGTJ010000111.1:0-15209 GCA_014858695.1 Chrysomya rufifacies | reverse complement strand
TATTCAGATACATACATACATACATACATATATCTATACATGTATGTATATATATAATAATAGTTAAGTGTAGATATAGTACATTTATGCCTGTAAACATATACATGGTATGTACATATGTACATGATAATGAACGTTTGCATTTTATTTGTTATTTTCGCGCTTTGTTATGGTTTTAATTTCAACACATTTAACACCGAACAACTAGAAACTTGCACAAATAACCATCAAATGTATTTAATAGCCGATATAATTTACATAAATGCGAGTTTTATATCGTGGAATAAAAAAAGGGAGAGTTCTAAAACAAAATAACATAACCAATACATTTTGTAACTATTAATTCATGTGTAGAACATGTACGCATATTAGAATAGTTGTTCGAGTTCAAAATCGGCTGGGTCGGCGATCGGTGACCGACATCATACAATTATTTTTTAGACAATGTTTACATTCATAGGACGTCATCAAGATGTGACCTCTCGACACTAAAGTTTGTAACAGAGTAAAACTAAAGCTTTGAATATATTTACATATATAATTTTTCTAATTAGTATTGAAACAAAAACTTCCCACCCAATTGGAGACCATAACAAAGTTAAAGTTTTTACAAAAAAAAAAATCGACAATTATTGTCACTTGTTACTTTAATCATACTTGCAATAGAAAATTATTTGTAGTTTTTTTTATTGCAAAATACCGAAAAAAATAAATTATTTTTGAATTTATGTAATTTTAGTGCATAATTTTCTTTCGGCGATAACTTAGTTTCAATTTAAGTCCAAAAATTAAAAAAAAGAAAGAAAATAAACGGCTTTCGGTAATTAAAGTACCGAAGTTGTTTTTGCTATAAAATTTCGGAGTTTTCGTTGTAGAGATACTTTTAAAATTTCACACTTTATGTTAAATCCTATGTGCGTAACTACTTTTTACTACTCTAACGTAAACCCGTTTGTCGAAAGAAATTGCAGATGCATGAATTTAATGCGAATTTCTGTTATAAATATTTTACTTTATAATATTATATGCGTTTATTAGCCACGCCTATAAGCATTTTAATGAATTTATATTTGTATACATATGTATGTATGTATATACATACATATGGTTTGTACATACATAACTTTCATACATATTATTGGCATTCGTATATATTTTTTTTATGTATAATCATGTGTGTGCATGAGTGCATGTTTATTTTATTAGCATTTTGATAATTACTTTTTTTAATGATTTCATTTTAGTAGTTGATTTTTCTTCAACGTCTGTTTTCCATTCTTCTTTTTTTTTCGTTTTTTGTTTTTCTTTCATTATTTCATATTCATCTTTTTAAACACGCTTCAGTTTGCACTGTTGCCATTTAATAATTAGCATTTTTATTCGTTCATTAATTTATTTATTTATTTTTTCGAATATACTTCATGGATTTATTTGTTTATTTATAAGATACAATACATACAAATATATTATAGGTTTAACTTTTTACAAATATTAAATCCATAGGGATTGGCCAGATTATGAATACAGTATAAAACTTTCATAAAATATTTAAATAATGCCTATAACGACTTTGATCGCAGATCATTCAAAAACGAAGTTTAACGAAAAACTATTTTTTCGGATTTTGGTTAAACAATTGTTTATACAAAGTGTATTTCTCCTAAATCTTGCAGGTGTAGTTGAACTTTAACACCAGTTCATGTCTAATTCAATTCGGTTTTAGTTTTAGTTCAGTTCACGTTAGTTCCAGTTCAATTCTGATTCAGTTCAGTTTAGGTTATTTCACGTTCTAGTATAGTTCTAGTTCAGTTCGGATTCGACTCTAATTTCCATTACATTAACATTCACTGTAATATTATTTTTTTTTTTTTATTTCCCAGGAATATAAAATATCCTGGAAACTAAAATTGTGTCCATTTTGTTGGTCATCCTAAAGATATTGTTTAATTTTTTTTTTTTAAGAACTTTTGTAGTAATAGTAATATTTTATCAGTCATCAAGAATGTTTTTTTAATAATTGTTCAAAAGCAAATAATATTGATATTGTTGTTGCCAAAACTAGGTTTTAACATTCTTGTTGTTGCCAAAAAAAGTGTTTTGACAACAGTCTTGGGTTTTTAACATTTACGATTTATACTTTTATCTCTATGAATTTAAATAAGTTTGATTTTTGATTTGTTATTTTGGTATAAAAAATAAAAAATGTGTTTTTTACTTACCACAAAAAATTATTGGTGCAAAAGTAGCACCACTTTCCTCCCAAATTGCATTTATTTTATTTTTATTACAATAACAAAACTGTTATTGAAACTAGAACAAATAATATAAAGAAATGTTTTCTAAAATTTATGTATTAAGTTTTATCTTGTAATTATCGTAAAATATATATTTAAAAAACTATATTTTATAATGAAATAATGTCGAAATATCAATATTTGACCTCAAATGGAATAGAAATGCCCCTCTAGCCTACACCACAATAGGTGGAAAGGATATAATGAACTTTAGCGGATAAGTCTATGATAGAGAAAAAATACCCTAGTGCCCATCTTTAAATATTCCGTTTGGCTTAGAATCACTTTCTAAGCAGATTTAACGATGTTACAGTTTTAAAGTGGTTATGATCAGTCCAAAAGTTCCCATAGCTCCCATGCAAATTTGCCCCAGAATGAGGAATAATGCTTATAACTCTCTTAAATGAGCGTTTAATTTATTGTAATTTAGTATAGATTTAAACTTTATTCCAATCAGTTTATTATTTGACATAGCCTCCAAAGAAGCGTTCTCCCAGAAAGAAGAGAGAGTCGCAGTTTCATAATTATCCTACCGAAAGTCGGCAAAGGTTATTGTTTTGGACCCATGACAAAGCCTGTTGGAATTGGTCATAAACATTGCCCTTACACAATGACCTCCTGGAATGGGAGGTCTATAACTCTATAATTTGTTAAAATTTACTACATTTAACTTTTCTGTAGATCTACACTCATGTTCCCATTTCTATTCTAATCGGTCTATTACTCTAACTAGCGCTAATACAAATTTATGTTTAGACCATATAACATTTATTTATTATATTTTAAATAGATTATTATTGTTTATTAAATCGAGAATTTTCCGTAGTTTACACATTTTCGACGTTTTAAATTTAAAATTTAAAAATGAACAATCCCAGGATTGCAAGTAGTTTCACAACAATTTAAAATTAAAAAATGATGAATTAACAAATTAAATTAATATATAGCTAAACAAATTCAAAATCCACATAGATTTATATATGCTGCTATTAAAAGATAAAATACTCAAAATTCAAAAAGTCAAAACATAAATTAACAGAAAAGCATATTTATCCTCTTTGAAAGTATCTTTGAAAGTAGCATTCATATTCATACACTCACAAATGTATAGAAATTTACAAAACACTCTGAAATACTGAATGTAAACATCTAGTAAATATAAATGTATTTAGATACATTTTTTTTTATTTAAAAGATTTTCAAGATTTAATGTGGGAACTGTTCACACTGACGCCCAGCACGTGTTAATGTTGCCGTTTAACAAAATCATTGTTAAATCTTTTGTTTTTGTTGTTGTTTTTTGTTTTTTGTTTTTTTGTGTCTTTCGGCTCTCACAACTCTCCCAAGAAATAAAATGAATCTTGCTTTTCTGGTCAACAAATTATTTAAACGATCTAATGAAAATTCTTTTCACAACAAAAAGATTTTAATAAATTTTCAAATGTGAATCTTTTACGATTTAAAGTTTTTTTTTTTTTTACGAATGGCTGAGGAATCGAATAGAAACAAACCATAAAACAATTAAATAGTGATCTAAAGAAACCGATTATAAATAATGTTAATCGTTTTAATGATTGATTTCATTTCTAATACAACTTATTACTAGTGGTAACTAATAAATTATTTGATTATTTGTTAACTATTTATGTTTGTATGTATGTGCAGATGCAAACATTCACATGTACTATGTATAATCAAATGGATGAAAGAATGAGATTTAATGTGATTGGATTTTCTATGTCACATTAGGGTCACATTCAATATTATGAATGTGATGAATACGTAAATATTTATTGACTAGATTAGAACAATAAATTATGACACAACATTTATTTGTTGTTCATTTAGAATTTCGTCGTTGTGCAGTTTATTATTTCTCTATACATACAAATGTATTTTTGTTGTTGTTGTTGTTTATTTTATAATTTCTAAGAAATAAAGTCAAATATTATCAACAATAAAAAATTTATGTATTTTTAAGTGCCATTTACATATGTATACACACATACATATACATAGATATAATGTAGATATATGGATATATAATTATTTTTTATTTTTATTTATATTTATTTTGCCAAAAACAAAAATTTCTCATTTTATATTAATGCTATGATTTTAAATAATAATTAAAAATATTTAATAATTACCACACATTAATATATTTCTGTTTAATTATCATTGCAAGTGTTGGTTAGTAAGCACATTTCATGTGAGAGTATTTTTATACGTGTACGAGAATTTATAGCTCAGGGTTAATATTTATTTGGTGGATTGCCCAGCCCGTATATAAAAATTTAGTTTATTTAGAAATTCCCACAAAATTAATAAGATTTATAATCAATTGATTTTCATTTTAAATCATTTCTCATGTGGGAGAGTTTTTGTATTACAGTTGGATTTTAAAAACAAAATAAATCAAATATTCGTAATTAAAATGTATCTACATTTTTAAGCCACATACACAATTAAAAACAGTGGAAAAGTTATTGTCTCTGGTGTTTAAAAATTAATGGTAAACTATATTTATTTTAAATTTAATTTTATTTCAAAACTAAATGAATCAATTTCTAAAGCTGAGATTTAAAGTATTTTCTTCGTTAAAAAAAAATAAAAACTCAGGAGTTAACCACTAATGTATAGATTAATATTACTAATAGAAAAATAAATTGCAGACTTCTTAAAATTTGATTTTTTTTCACATTTTTGAAACGAAATATCAGATTTAACGTTTATTATTTGGAAATTGCTTTTCTTAAATTGTTGATTGTACTTGTTTCGGGTTATGGTAATGAAACTAACGAGTGTTTAAATTGTGTACATTTACAAATACAATACAAACGAAAAAGTTAATTATTTAATTTATTCAGAAAGTGCTTTTGTATAGAGCAATATTCTACGTACAGACGCATTCGTATTATTTATGAAGAGCAGTTTTTTGGCATTAAAACTTGTTCATAAATTTGCATGTTTGGGTTCAATATACCTACTTTTATGAAACTTAAATGATTAAATCGATTTACAATCGAAACGCCTATCAGAGATTTTTAATCGCAAATTGATGCAGATATTGAAGTCTGTAGTCGGGACAATTGATTCAAATTTTTGAAGCGAATTTGTGATATGTATGAGAACTAAAATAGTTAAATGTAAAGTATTTGCATCTAAGTTGCATGACATAATAAAATTAATTAGAACTCTGTATACTATAAACTTAAGTTAAAGAACAACATTTCAATTATCAATATGTTAAATATTTGCCTCAAAATATGTGATCACTATTTTTCAAACAAAAATTTGCAATTTGCTCGTTCATACAGAAATATTGTAAAACAAATTAACGGGAGGGAGTTCAATTAATATAAATTCTGAATATTAACTTCTGTACAATATTCATAAATTTTAATATGAAAACTAGTTTGTATTGTTAGGAAATTTTGTTTATTGTCAAATATTTTAAAGAGTGTGAATACTTTATTTAAAAAAAAAATAAGCAAATGTTTTTATATAAAGATATTATCAAGATATTAGAAATATAATTATATTTTACAAATACATATTGTTAATGGATTTATTTTTAATTAAAAATAAATTGAACAAAAACCATAATAAAAAAGTACACAAAGTTAACATGTCTTACGTTATTAATATTTGTGATTGCTCATCAATTAAATTATACAAACATTAATTTTATTAACAAAAAAAATCGAAAATAAAAAAGAAAAGCTATTAAAAACATCTATAAGACTTAATAAACAACGACAACACAAAAAGGTTTATTAGGAAACAAAAATCAATTCCCATTTAATATTCATTTAAGTTGCTAACAAATAATTCAAATATTTAAACAATAAATTTACGTGTGAACACCATTAACAATGAAAACGAAACAAAAAAATTATATTTATATATATATTAATAAAGTAAAATTTATACTCATAATAAGTAAAAGAAAAAGTACCTAAAAATACAAAACAAATCCAATGAAACCAGTTAATAAAAATAAATTTAAAACATTTTCAATTAATGCTGGCTCAACTGAATAACTAGCAGCTGGCTGCTTAGTTGAATCCTTAGTTAGAGATTTCTCTCACTCTCTCTACCTCTCTTCCTCTCTCTCTGTAAGATAATCCGTCCCAACTCTCACACTCTTCAAATGAAAAGTAGAAGACGGTGTCACTAGTATTTCAGTCACAATTTCTTCATAATTAAAAATCAATACAAGTCATTCACATCACATTAATTCAATTAAATTCATCTGCAAATACCGAAACAGACTTATTCATTCATTGAAATTATTATGATTAGATATAGTCAATACAGACAAAACGAACGAAAACACTGACAGACAATATTGTTGTATAGTATTTGATGGTGTGATTTAATTAATATCTTTCAGATACAAATATCTACTAAATAGTTTCTAAGTAAAGTATTTGTATTCAAACTGTATGTAAACATGAATATAAAGGTAAACAATAAATTTTATTTTAATTCTTTTTTTTTTTTAATTCAACTAAGAAAAGTTCAACTGATATTAGTTCATTTATCTGGGAATTTTCAAATACAAGTAATATCATTCTTTGTATAAGTACCTAAATGTTGTTCATACGTGTATGTATCCATGTAAATTCATCCATACATATAAGTAACTGGATTTGACTAAGTTTTAATGTTTTGTTACTTTGTGTTAAAACCGTCACTATTTTATAAATTTATTTATTTATTTTTCTTCTTTTTTATATATGCATGTTTGTATGTATGTATCTATTTATCTATCCAAATATCATTCCACTCTTAATAAATATCTACATTAAATGGAATTTATAAGGTATGAGAATTTGTCTGAAGTAATAAGAAATATTAAAGAGTTTTTTATTTTCTGTTTCTTTTATTTATTTACCATGATCATTTTCATTAGAAATCATATTTTGTTTACTAATTTAGTTAAGTGATAATTTTATTTTACTATTTTTTATTTTTCTTAAATTTCCAAACAATACATTTTGATTGTTAAGTCTATGGGAATTTTTAAAGTGATTTGAATATTTGAACAAATGATATTTGCTCAAGAAATTATATAGAAAATTAAAATTAAAGTTATCCATTTAATATATATTCACTATGAACCTCGGCATCTAAGTTTATTTATTATAACGAATCTTTTTTAATGTTGTAATTAATAAAAAAAAATCGGAGAAAATAACTTTTATGCTAACATACAATTCAGCTTTATGAATCAAGAAAAGAAAGAATTTTGGGAATAAAAATCATTTTAAGTATAATTTTTAATCATTTTTAAGTGAAAGCACTTTTTTTAATTACCATTTCAGAGCAGAATTTACACCATTAGAGATTGGAAGTAAATAAAAATGTCATCTGATATTCCAACGAATCTTATAACACTTATATCCAAGTTATAATTTAATAGCGCAATTAATAAATAATCCGACTATAATACCAATTCACCAGTTTGGTTTCCGTGAAAAACACGGAACTATCGAGAATGTAAATCGTTTAGAGAGTTAAGAGTGAAATGATACATTTACCTTACATAGAGTAAATTCTCAACCTATTCATTCGATAACATCAAGTCATACGTGTACATATGATATCCAGTTATGGAGTTATGCGACTAGCATTTAACTTATATGGAGTATACCATCAAATATCCCTATATCACAGTTTTATAACACGAATATCGATTATATAACGTGAATAACTATCAAGAATTTAAAGTTCCGTTATAATGGAATATAGATTAAAAGAAAATAGTAGAGCAAATCTCAAATGATAATTATTAGTTATAGGATTAAGATATAAAATTTGAAATTTTAGGCCCAGATCTAAGTGTACATTCAATAAATGAATAACAAGTTAAAAAAAAAACTAATATGGAAGTGGTATTCGCTTGTATTAAAAATAAATGTTTGATCAGAATTCGAATTCACATTCAATCATTTTGTTCTTAAATGTAATCATTTTACAGAAAATTGCAAAAAAATAATTTTTCGATCCCCTGCATCATCGAAAATTATGTCAATGACAATACATCCATGCATAAAAAATTCGTCAAATCATATTATAATGACCTAAAATATAATTTAAAATATGTAGTCATGTCTATTTTTGCCTGTATTTAGAATTAGAAAATTAAACTATTTTTGAATTGGAAGTAACACCTGTAAACTCAAACTGCTGATACTCCCTGGCAATTTTATATTTTTCAGAAAAGTTATTTATTCTACTTCAGTTTTCAAATAAAATCGGTTTAATTAGTTTGGAATTTTGAATATTATGCGAAATAATAATCATATACCACATATATCTGTCAATTTCTTAGATATAAGTTTCTAAAGGTTCTTTATTAGGTCATAAAATTGTTGGAGATTTCAAATTTGTGTAGAAAATAAAATCGATGAATATGTTACTTATGTTTTTTCCGTGATTAGGACTCGATATGCTTTCTATCAATGTAAGAGAGGTAATTTATATGAAGCTCATACACTTATAGAAATATTATTCATCGTTTTAGTCACATTTCCTAATTCTACTCGCAAATTGGACAATACCTGATTTTGCAATTTTTGTTAACTTCATGCATATATTTGTAGGTTCAGAAGAAATCGTTAATTGTACCTCCATACATATTGAAGTTAAGACCAACAGACCAAATAATATACATTTGTGGAGGACTTGGGGAATATATAAATAAATTAAACACAAATTAATCAAACATCGTTAAATTACAAAGTCAATTGATTGTTTTGGCTTTTTTTGATTCTAACATTTTTATTTTATAGATTGGAGTTTGACGCCGGTAATTCGATGATTTACTTTTTTTATAATTATAATATTTCACACATATACATGCAAAGCAATTAAGGTAATAAAATGAAAATAAAAAACATTTTTCTTTTTCGTATTTATAATATTATTATTAAGATCTTACCATATCATCTCCTAACTCCGATTCACGTTCATTTATATTTGAACGTCCGGTACAGTCCATTGTATTTAGTTGCATTAGGTGCAAAATTTTGTTAAATTTATTTAAAATATTATTTTCTATTAAATATTTTGAACTTCACTTAATTACATATGCAAACACGCACAAAATCGTTGTTAAAGATTTGAAGTGACGCCGCCAAATTTTCTGTCAACACGATCTTCAACACAACTATGTACATACATGCATACATACGTACGTATGTTTGAAATCGAATTCAATTTGAATTGATCGTAACTAATATAATATCGTAAATAAATAAGTGGCAGTATAGAAGTGGAGAAGGGTGGTGAGAGATGGAGAGCAAATGCGATGGATCAGTAATCATTTAAAATTAACAAGTAAGAAATAACCGTTAGACATTTTTTTTGTTAAGAATCACTCTTTAAAGACAATTGAAAATATCAAAAATATTGTTTTGATTTCTTTTAATTTTTTATTGGTATACCGTCGGAACGATTAACGCTAAATATATCACTTCACTCTGTTTGTAAAATATTGTAATTTTGGCAATAAATTTTATAATTTATGCGTTTTCGTTTATTAAACGTTAGCTTGCAAATATTTATCTTGGGTTTTTTCTTATTTACACTTTTATTAAATTTATATTTTCAGCGGTTTTTAATTAATTTAATCAATAGTTTTAATTTGATTTAACATAAACACTTTAAATTAAGACCGCACAAAACGACGCCGTTCCATAAACGACGAAGATCACAAACCGAATGAGAAATAGAAGCAAACAAATGAAAGTACAAAAAACATAAAAACAATTGGTTAAAGAGTGCGGAGGGGAAAACAAGAATTTAATTCGATTCGAATTGGAATCAAATCGAGAGAAATAAAACACACACACGCTCTTTTTATTCTCCTTCTAATCGGATTGGTATTAGTGAGTGGTTATACGCTGGTTATACATTGTTATTGTTTTTTTTTTTTTTGTTTTGTTCATTTTTCTTCTGATGGTGGATGACGACTAAAATAACACATAAAAAAGAAAAAAAAAATGTCGACAACTGAAACGTTTAATAAAACAAAACCAACAAATAAGCAACAATAAGATACATAAATAACTGCTTTATATAAATTCCAATTGGATTTTATTAAGATGTTGTTGTTGTTGTTGGTGGTGATGATTTTGTTGTATTCCCTTATCCATAAAATGTGTTCGTTTCGTTTCCATAGTGTTTCATCTCGTATCTGTCAACAACACTTTTTCCGCCTTTATTATTTATGTTTCAATCCAATTCATTTCGAAATTTGTCATTTGTCAACAAGATAGAAAATTAGGTAAAAAAAATGTAAGATGTCCAATAATTATATTAGTAATTTATTAACTTTTAATAATTTTAAATACATTAGCAAGGTTTTTAGGTTAAACAATTACTTGTAGTATAAAACTATGAGCAGACTATTCGAAAATTGTATCGATTTAAAGGTTTTTAAAATATTTTCTTTCATAGAGTTTGTAGCAACAATTCTCAAACTTTCTGCAATGAAAATTAAAATTTTTAATTCTTTTGCAAAAAAGAAAATATATATTACTTATAATCCGATATCATGTCTGCCAGTTTTCAAATCATTTTCTTGTTTTGTTTTTATTTTGACCCCTGGATTTCGTTTTGCGTTATATTTTTATTGAATTATAAAACAAACGTTGTACATTTTCAAATGGTCATTTGAATTAAAATTGTTGCTTGAACAAACTTGAAATTTAAGATTTATTCTAAAATTCTTTTAGATTATTTAGGCCAATTTTATGTAATTCTCTTCTTAAATCGATAGAGTGAATATTCGTATTTATTAAGATTATTGTATATATTACGTACATTTTCATTCCTAATTGTTCACTTTACACTTCACAAATTTAAAAATGTTTAAATTTTTCGAAAAAAATTTTGTTCGAAATTTGAGCACTTTGACGAATATTGGGAATTTTCGATATATTTGTCAAATGGAATAATGATACAGTAAATAACTAAAAAATAAGTTTCCAAAAATAGAATATTTTTATAATAATATATGAGACTTCAGAAAGTTTGATATATCGGAATGAGCTTCTATAAAAATAATATTGAGAACGCATAAAGTACTCGGATACCTTTCAGTCCACATAAGGATTAGATGACATAAACATTTTTTTATTTCTCTGAAATATAATCTCAATATAATTTAAATCGTTTTTTAACACCGTTCCTTATATTAGAGCAGTTTTAGAATATAAAACCCCAAAGGTTATAATGTTATTAATAATATGAGGATTTTGGCGCATAAATCTGAATCAGTGAGAATAAAAGTAGGAATATACAATAAATAGTTGATAATTTTTTATAGCATAATAGGCTATCTAGGCATTTTATTATTTTTTTTAAATTTAGTATATGAAAGCCAAATACAGTACAGTGGTATACCGGTTTAACGAAACCACTATTTAACGTATGGCCAAAATTTTTTGCATTGAGCTCTTCTTATTATGAAAAATTCATGAATTTTTCAAATTTTGTGTACGCCAATACGTTCATGCCATCATTTAGAATAAACCCTTCAAGCATTTTTAAATTTTTCTTCGAAATAGCCTTCGAATTCGTCACACTTTGAAGATGAAATGAAGATTTCCAAAATTTTGCAACAATAATTCTACTGAATAAGAATTCAATCTTCTTTATCAAAATTTAGGGTTGAAAAGTAGTTGCCAAAACGACCTCCAATAGAGGTGAATGTGGTCACTTCTGGAAAATTAAAAATATATTATCTTCCAGAAGTGACGACTCTCACCTCTATTGGAGGTCGTTTTGGCAACTGCAACAGTTATTAAAAACATAAACTCTTCAACCCTAAATCTTTTTAAGGAAGATTGAATTCTTATTCATCTACTAAACAAATCGAAATAGTCACTCTATTTTGTTTAAAAGTAGAAAACGAGAAACATTACAGAAACAAATTTCTTATGAATCGAATTTTAAACATTAAAATATGATTTTAGCGATTGAATATATTCCAAAATTGGTTTGACATGTTTATTGTATTTAAAATAATAAATGGTGTATAAAACATAAAAATTCATATATAAATAAACATTTTCTCTTCCTATTTCATATCGAAATTGCAACTATATTGTCACTTCCAGATGTTCATCCCTTTTAATATCGAATTCGTATCTACTTCGCGTTTCCGTTCTCAAAGAAGTGTTCCACTAAGCGACAGTTTCTTTAAAGCATCTAATTAGTGTTCTATGAAATGCTCTATTCCGTGACTTCAAATCAATATATTACTAAATAGTCACTCAAAGGGAACTATCGCTTAGAGACACACTTCTTTACGAACCGTAGATACGAATTCGATACTTAAAGCGACACACATGAATATTTGGAAGTGTTGAAATTTCGATAAGAAATAGTTGAAATTTCGACAAGAAATGCAGGCAGGGAAATATGGAACCTGCTATATATCAATGTTTTTATAAAAATTCATACAAACATAGTAAAAAATTCAAAATTGTATAAACCCTGACTTATATCTCAAAAACCTAAACTATACTGCAATAAAACGTGAACAAATTTATCTTAATTGTGTCATGTTCTTCAAGTTTCCGCGAGTGCATTTTAATTAATATTTTAGAGAGAAATTAACCTTAAACTTAAGAGCAAATCTTCTAGAAAATAGTTCCTCAGTTAGAAAAACAATGTTGGGTCCAACAGAAAATGAAAAAATGTTCTGGAAAGGATGACAACAGTAGTTAGAAAATATAAACTTTGAAATGTTAACAAAATTTGGACATTTTTTAAAATGTTTTCAAGGGCGTTGTAAC
Source organism: Chrysomya rufifacies (assembly GCA_014858695.1). Lineage (NCBI taxonomy): Eukaryota > Metazoa > Arthropoda > Insecta > Diptera > Calliphoridae > Chrysomya > Chrysomya rufifacies. The sequence goes on along the minus strand of JACGTJ010000111.1, from coordinate 2,098 downwards.
CCAAAATTAGACTCATTCACTACTATCATATCCATAGGGACAGTTTCAATAGTATCGAAGCAGAAAAAATAATTATTTAAACAGGATTTCCTTTGTGTTACAATTTTAAAACACATCGTTATTGGTTTTATAAAATTTAATAAATAATTCAAAAAATCCGCAAATATGCCAAGTCAAAATTGCTTTGCTTATTTAAAGGTTAAAAACGAACTGTCCAAATGATTCGATTAATAATATAAAAAAGGATAAGTAACTAAATGACAATTAATTTATACATTGGAAAAATATTTACCAATTAGATCACAAAAAACAAATATTTTAAAATTATGTTGCGTACTATAAACAGTACGCAATACATAGTCAAATAAAACAAATTACAGAAAACCTGTTTAGAATTTCGCATATTCAAACGTTTCAATTCCATGGTGTTTCTTCAAACTTTGCAAAATTTTTCCTCTTTCTCTCAGCCCGACCGACGTACAACATTTTTATTTTATTATTCTTTCTCTCAACATTTCTCTTGCTTTCAGGAGAGTTGTTGTAAGCTTTAGATAGTGTGTGTGTTATTCGTGATTTATTTATAAATTTAACAACCAACTGAATACAGGAAAAAATCAATTTTTGATTACCACTGGCATTTAGAAATAAAACAAAACCAAAACCAAAAAAAATGTATATTTCTGTACGAATTGCTGTTTAATATAGTTCGGTTTGTTACTGGTGTTGTTGCTTTATTATTGTTATTTTACACATAGAATTTGTTTCATTTTTTTTAAATAAATTAATTTTTATTTCTGCTCTTCTCTCTTATTGTTGATAGCACACACTCCCTCTCTGTCATGCTTATAATAGTGTTGTTGGCTTTTTTGCTTTTGATGTGTTTATCATTATTTTGTTTTATATTGTTTTTGTTGTATAAATTTTATTTCATCGTTGCGCAGCCAATCGGAATTCGTTATTTCGTTTGCCATCCAGGTGGTGGTTGTGATAGCTGATTATTGTTGTTGTTGGTGCTGCTGTTGCTGTTGGGTATCTGTTGGTTGTTTTTGATTCCGTTTCATCAATTGAAATTGGATTTTGTAATCTTTTTGCATTATATCAACACGTACATAGGTATGTACATACTAGTATAATAAAAATGGATTTAATTCTCTCTTACGATTATGCGCCTCGTACGCAGTGTTGCCGATTTCGATGGAATAATTTGAAAGGCTTTGTTATCAGTTCCTTTGAAATAAATGTGACGAAGATTCTGGAAGAGATATTTTTGAAAAATTCAATTTTATTTTAAAATGGCTATTTTTTGTTAGCTGTATTTAATAAAAACGTTCAAGACCCATGATTTTCAGTCAGTCCATACAATAATATTTTTTTATAGCTTTATTATTAATATTTTTTTTTTTAATTTTGAATAATTTAAGGCTTTCATTGTGCAATTAGGAAAGAGGAATCGGCAACACTGATTGTACGTTTCGTTCTACAACTTTGTGTTTCATTTGTTTATTTTTATTGCTACGACAGAGAATCGGTGCTCGTTTATGTTAAGCTAAGAAGATATTATGTATTTCTTTGAGTTATAAAAAATAAATATCTTCAACTTTGTATCTGACAGAACGCCCTTTTTCATTAATATAATATTCACATACATAAGCTTATATACATACATATGTACATACATATGCGTATGTATGCGTATATTTTGATACATAGATACTCCAATAACTCTGTCTTATGTTTTGTGAGGAATATTTTAAATTATGTACCTATTTATATATGTATATTTTTAATTATATAAGGTTTTAATAAAATGTAGTAATATTTTGTGTGTTGCAAATAATTCTATTTATTTTCGCATGATCCTGTCTGTGTTCTTTAATTATTTAAATTTATTATATTTCGATATATATAACTATGAATTGTCATAACAGTAAATTAGAATTACCATTCTATTAATCTATGTCAATCAATGGTGGAGATAGACAGGTTTGAGAGGGATCAGATTTCCCCTGATATGTTGGGGATAATATATAAATTATAAATTTTTAATTTATGTTAAACAAATTATAATTTTATTATTATTATTATTATTATTATTATT
>JACGTJ010000108.1:6320-17526 GCA_014858695.1 Chrysomya rufifacies | reverse complement strand
AATGGGACATTTTGGAAGATTTTATTGTATAACATGAAGTTGACCTTCCCATTTTTCCACCCATCCATCAAACTACATTTCAGCAATTACAAAATAGGAGTGGTTTCTGTTCCTCTTTCTTACATAGGATCAGTTGATGATGGGTACTAAAGATTCGACCAAGTCGATCTTACTTCTTAAGTTGGCAACGAAATTTATTGTGAAATAAGTTTTATGGTTGAAAAATTCAAATACATATAGATTTTAAAATAAAAAACATGGCCGTTGTTTTAATGCCAAAAGAAAAAAAAACAAATTAATGTTTAAACTTAAATTCATTGGTTGAATGTAAAAGTTTAAACATTAAAAAATGTAAACAATTGGTCATTTAGTTAAATATTATATGTATGTATATGTATTTGTATATATGTTTTATATGTATTTGTATACATTATATATCTGCTTTAGTTGTTTTAAAAAATGATAAATTTCTTTATTTTAGAAACAATTTTATGATGATAAAGATTTAAAAAAAAAAGTTTAATTTTCAAATTTTTTTGAGAATTTGAATATGAAGGGACATTTATTATTTTCTCAAGCTCATTAAATCCTATAATATTGAAAAATATTTAAATTATTTAATATTGGAAATTTTGTGTAATTCTAGTTTTTATATTTCCTTTCATTTCTAGGCTCCAACGATGATCGTAAAAAGCGTCCACGTACAGCATTTTCAGCTTCACAAATTAAGGCATTGGAAACGGAATTCGAACGGGGCAAATATTTATCTGTAGCCAAAAGAACAGCTTTAGCTAAACAATTGCATTTAACAGAGACTCAGGTAAAACATTTAAATCAATCTGAAATAAATTTATTGTTGAAATAATTGCTAATAACTATTTCAAGTTAAATTTTATGAATTTATTAATTAATTAATATTAAGCTGTAAGGACAATGTTAACAAGTAAGAAGGTTATATTCGGCTTTGCCGAATCTTACATACCCTTCTCTTAAGTTGGCTAACACTAAAAAAACAAATCCTTCAAAAATAGCCTATTCCATTCCTCTTTGCAGATGGTCGAATGCGGTAAACTGTTTAACCGCCAAATCCTCAAAAAATCAATAAAATTTTCTGTGAAACAATGAAGTCTCTAGTTTTCATAACGGCTTCACAAATCCAAAGCAAAGGATTATGGAATACAATAAAATTGAATCGTTTTTTGACAATAATTCGACTTAAAAAAATGAAAAAGCCGAAATTAAAAAAAAAATTATACTATCGGTTTATGGAAGGTCCAGAAATAGTCAATAGGGTATAGAAATAGTCAAAATATTAAAAAAAATATAAAAATAACGGTTATTTGAAGATATATCCGCCATTTATAAATGGATTCAGCTGAATTTAAATAGCAAAATTCTAGCTACCCTAGAGAATGATTTCATATACATATTGTATAACTTTATAACGACATACCAACTGACGGACGGGCATGTATACTTAGACCTTTTATAGCCCACGGTTCAGACTCAGATGAAAAATGTAGAAATTACAAGCGGAATGTCAAACTTATATGTACCCTTTCACTATAAGTGAAGGTCATAAAAATGCTTCAATTTGATTTCTTATCACTTTTGGTTTAGGAAATGTTTAAGTCAGAACATTTAGTTCTTCCAATTTTTAGTCTCTAGAGTACGATTTTTTTCTGCATTTCTTTAACTCTACTAGAGTTTCAAATTTCCATACATTTTGCTATTATGGGGAAACAAGAATTCTTAAAGGAATTACCGGAAATCCATTTTTTTATTAGATAGCACAAAAAATAAAAAGTTGGCAAAATATCTCTCGGAGAATCCCAGGTAAAAATTCCTAGTTAGTTAAACATGTTTTTTTATATAAAGTTCAATTCTAGTTCCTCTCTGGTCTAGTTTGTGTTCTGTTCTATTAAAATTTTAGTTCAGTTCCAGTTCAGATGTTCTCGGTACTATTAAATATTCAGCCAAATTTTATATAAGAATCAAAAATGTGGGAGGGCTGATTCTGTTTGTAGTCTTTTTATCGCTTGGCTGTTTTTCCGCTTTCGAGAAATTAGAATTGGTTTTTAAATTTTTCGTATTTCCGGAAATTTCCCAGTTAATTCGAAAAATACAAGCCTTACGATTATGACGTTTTTGCAAATTTTCTGAAAATTTTGTCCTATTTTTAATAATACTGATAAATCGACCCATAAACCAAATTGGGTTACGGGAATTCCAGAAACATTTTTCAGCAAACCGAAATCATGACCTAATCCATGAATACTCTCGGACGGGAATGTAAGGTTTTTAGCTGCAATATCTTTGCATACATTTTGGGTATTTAAGTGATTTAAAGGGAACCAAAATTATGACCAATTCCATGGAAATTCTCGTATGGCAATATGAGGTTTTGAATTACGATTTTCTTATATAAATTTTGGGTATTTAACAGATTTATTGAAAAAAATCTTTTAATTTCAGATCAAAATATGGTTCCAAAATCGTCGTACTAAATGGAAACGTAAATACACTGCTGACGTTGAAACTTTAGCCTCGCATTATTACGCCCAATTGGGTATTGGCGGTTTGGCTCGTCCCATGGTGGTTGGAGATCGCCTATGGCTATTTAGTCAAACTCCCGCCGGTCCTGCGCCACTACAATCCATAATGCTTAACAATCCACCACCAGCAAATGCAGCCGCCTCTGCCATAGCACCTTTAGCTGCTACTCAGCTAAGAGCCTATCCCGGTTCGACACTAATGCAACCTATGGCTAATGCTAGTGTTATAGAAAGTGCTCGTAATGCTATACTTTCCAGAGGTCAGCCTTTAAATTATGCTTTACCACCGTATCTAACACCACGCTCACCTGCCAGTACATCGTCAACAAATTTAGCAGCATCACCGAGATATTTAGATTATGCCACAGCCTCGAGTCTTTATCAAAATTCTCCCACGCCTTCGGATTCATATTTACAAATGAAATATAATGTTTTAAATAATTTATCGTTGCCAGATACAGAAACGTCAACAAGTTCAAATGGTTTGGCCGAATTGGAACGGGTATTTGGTGATACAAATCCTAACTTTTTAGAACATAAAACCATGAATGGTGAAAAGAGTGCGGGCGCAGGTGTTAGTGGTGGTGGTGTTGGTGCGAAAACAGATTACGGTTTTAATGGTTTAGCGTTAACGCAACGTACTATAAAATCGGGTAATGAAACGGATTCGGAAAGTAGTGAAATCGATTGTGAACAAATCGATGATGATTAACTATATCTTTTTGGCAACTGTTGTTGTTAGATTGTTAGTATTTAATATTTAAAGAAAAATCAAGTGTTTTTTTTAGCAAAGTTAACTATTTATTGAAATTTAGATTTAGCTTTATAGAATGTATTATTATTTAATAAAAAAGGTTTAATAAAAAAATTTTAAATAAAATAAATTTATGTTTCAATATGTTATTAATTTGGATATAGTAAAATTTGTAGGTAAAATGTTTAAAAAAATAGATTCTATTTAGATCAGAGGATCCCATAAGTTCTGGCTTCTCGAAACCATGTTCAAATTACAAGTTATTACCACATTGATTATGAAATTTAGTGCCGATGTCTTCTTTGTCAAATATTTGCCCAAGTGTGGACAGAGTTTTGAGGATATAGATGATTTGGAATTAAGTTATAGCTAAAAGTGGGATTAAAAATCTTTAAAGTTATAAAAACCGACAATTTATCAAGTAATACCTAAACCTATTTCAAAGAATAATCTTATTGGGAATAATATTTATCTTGCTACTTATAGAATCAATCTTAGATGTTTGAATATCTATAATTGGATTGGGACCAATGCCGAAAAGTTGTAGTCTGTCTTTGCTGGTCGCATAACATTGTAATATAGGATATAACTATATATTCTGCCAATATATTTTGAGTTGAAACAAATAATCTAACTTCGAAATCTAGATTTTTTTAAATTCCCTTTTTTTTAATAAAATTTTCGTACTGTGCCTAAAAACATCGCCTTGAATAAAAAGCATCTGATCTCGTTAATAAATAAAAAACTTTGGTGAATTTTTGTAATGAAGGAATGATAATTTGAGCAACAATATCTTCTACAATGTCCTCAACAAAATAAAACAGGTACAATTATTATACCCGGCTTGAAACTACAAAGTGGTAATGGAATTACCAGTCAAAATATTTGTATTTTTGCTTAGTTTTAATTCTTTTCTACTTTAGATCAGATGTAACTCAATTCTAGTCGTTTTCCTGTTCAGTTAGTGTTTAGTTGTAGTTCAGTACAATTTTACTTCTATTTAGTTATATTTCTCAGTTCTATGTCAGTTTATTTCAGTTTGATGTCATTTTAATTTCAGTTCTAATTCATTTATAGTTGAGTTCTAGTTCAGTTCGAGTTAAGTCAGACTTAAGTTGAGTTTTAGTTCATATAACTTGAGTTAAGTTAGAAAAACGGGCTTCAATTTGTGATTACTTATATTTTATAATAAAAATCGATATTTTTGAAATATCTTAAATCGTTTATATCTCAGTAAATATAAATTAAATGGCAAAAGGGCTTCAACTTGTAATCTCTTATATTTCATATCAAATTTTTTATGAAATATCTTACATTGCCGATATTTCCAAAAAAATATGCGTTCAAATGGAGAAAGGACTTCAAATTTTGATCATATCTCATATTTCATGCCAAAAATTGATATTTTTATGAAATATCTTAAATCACCGATATCTCAGTAAATATACATTTAAATCGAAAAAGAGCTTTAATTACTCATATCTTATAAGAAATCCTGATATTTTTGTGAAAATTCTGAAATCTTGCCTATTTCAACAGAAACAAGTACAAGAGTTATATTCGGCTTGGCCAAACCTTTAATAGCCACCATTAAAATATACTAAAGAATATTTAAATGATAATTGTTTTTGTGTGAAGTAAAATTTGGAAGAAAGTCCTGCTATAATAAAACCATAAAAGAAACGATTTTAATTAATATATTTAAATTTTTTATGTCAAGTTTCTTCCTTCCTAACTAACAACGATACATCGAAAAATTCATCGTTTAACCTACATTCATTTCACATTTGTAACACATTATATCACAAAATCACGGATTTTTGTGTATGGACGGGGTACGTCCATTTTTTTCCCAAAATATTCTTCTTATTATCAGTCATATAGTCAGTCAAAAATTTCATCTTTGTACGTTCTTTTCTATCATATTTAGTGCGAAATATGCCTAAAAAGGCATATTTTAATGTGGAGGCGGGTCATGCCCATTTAAGCATCTTCTTTTCCTGTTACTATATTACTATTTACTATATATTCGTTTAATATTTATGACATATTATGTATTAAAATGCTTCAAAATTATAGATTTTCATTTGATTTTGCTCCATAACTTTCTTATTTATAATTCCAATTCTGCCCATTTTCAATACCAAACAAATCTTGTGTAATAGAGATATTTGTGCCAAATCTTCCTAACTCATGCCATGCGATTTCTGTCGTGCTTTCAATAGACAGATAGGCAGAGGCAGACAGACAGATTTTCGGATAGATTATTTGATCTCGTTAATAAAACAAACAAGTGAGAATGTTATATTCGGCTTGGCCGATTCCTTAATACTCACTATCAAAATATAACCAGATCGCAGTGATAGATTTTCATTTAATTCTGCTCCATAACTTCCTTATTTATAATCCAATTCAATACCAAACAAACCTTATATTATAGAGATATTTGTGCCAAATCTTCCTAACTTATGCCATGTGATCTCTGTCGTGCTTTCAATAGACAGATAGGCAGAGACAGACAGACGTTCGGATAGAGCTAGATTGACTAAGAATATTACCAGGACCCGGAAGTTCCCAATATGTATATATATTGGGGACTTAGACGAATATTTTTACATGTTACAAACGGAATGATAAACCCAATATAATCCCCCTTAAGTTTTTGATGGTGTATACAAAAATCTTAAATCTGTAAAGTACAGAGAGATTGCGGTCTGGGAAAGTTATGACCAAACAAGTTATGTTATAAATTCTTAATATGTTGTTGTATATTCTGATATGGTAAATTAAATACACGTTTTTTGTTTTTCTTATTTGGAAATGTTATGAACGTTTTATTTTTTAATTTTCTATTAATCTATTTACAATATTTTGGAAATTTTAATTATCAATGTATAATAAATATGAATTTAGCACTAAATTTAAGAATAGACACAGCAATTATTAATTATGATTTTATTTGTTATTTATTTTTAACATTTTACAATTTAGTTGTTATTTTTTTAAAATTTACATACAAAATGTTGTAGAGCAAACATAAAATTGATGGCTTTAATTAAAAAGAAAGAAAAAATCTATTTGAAATTTTTTAATAGACAACAACAATAAGGATGGTTTAAAATAATGGTTTAGTTAATAGGGAGAAATAGTTTTATATCTATATTTTTAGTAATTGACATGGCCCCTTAAGCTATTTTAGATACCACCTTGAAAATTATATCCCCCTTTTTTGACTCTTACTTGCCTAAAGCGTTTTCAACACTTGTTAAATATTTGCCTCAAAATGTTTGACCAATAATTTTCATACCGATCTTGTTTGCATTTCAATGTTAGTACCAAACTTTTGTAAGTCTAAAAAGGCGTAATCAAGTTAATATATTTTGTTAGTATAGATTTTTGAACAATATAAAGAAATTTTGGAATAAAAATTTTATGATTATGTCAAATATTTGTCTAAAATTTTACTTTAAGTGTTTTAAATAATTATAAGTGAGTTAAGTGATAGCGGAAAATGGGGTTAAACATCTTTAAAGAACCATCTTAATGTGAAAAGTTGGTAACCAGTCGCTTATAGAACTAATCCGTATGTTTTGATAAGAAGATTTATCAGTGAAACGCCTCTTTGACATTTGGAATAGAACCAATGCCGAGAACTTGTAGTCTGTCTTCACATGTAGAGATAATTGGATATAACTACATATATTTTTAGTTGCAACAAATGATTCGAAAAGATGTAACTTTTTTGTTTTAAATTCCCTTATTTGTAAAATTTTCCAATTAACACATTTCGTGAAGAATATTCTTCAAAATCCCACTCAGGTCTCTCTTAAATATAAAGCATCTGTTGGCGTTAATTAATAAAAAAATGTTGGTGAATTATTTGAATCAGTGATATCAACTAATTATTTGAATCAGTGATATCAACTAACAAATAACAATTTATGTGTATTTTGAAATCGCACTTTATGAAAAACGATTTGAAAATAGCACTACTAAGTCCACTATATTGTGCATATATTTGACTAATTTTGGTTTGAATTAATTTTCCTAGTTATTGGCCCGTTTGTTTCGTATTTTAGTTGGGCGAAAAATATCGGACCATGTAGATTTTTATGGAGGTTTTTGGTTCAAATTTCTTTGTCGTGGAATGGATGGGTTTTGAAATGGGTGCATAAAATTAAACTTTCCTACTTTCATTGCATTGACGGACTACAGATTTACACAGAATCCTCAAAAGTACCTGAATATATATACCTGTGGTCCTAGACAATTGGCTGAATAGATTTTTACAGTTCTGCAATGTAGGGATATCGTTATTTAATTGTGTCACTATTGTCTTTGGGCGAAGATAAATGAGCCTTAATTGTGTTTGACCTTTTGGAATAATTGCACTGTAAGTAGTCTTTTTCAAGTGTCTCTGACTAAAAATTCATAGAACCGAGAGAAAAAGAAGACCCGGGAAAGTATTGTGTGGATTTGGGCAAAGCATAGTCTATTTAGGACCTTTAGGATTTCAACCCATTGCGAGTGTTGTATGAACGACAGTACAAGAAACAATATGTAACTTGCATTCACGAAGTTGGTTCAAAACTGTCATATATTTATTTTGAACCAGTAGATTCTAGACATAATTTCTTATGCCCTTATCATTTGGGCGAAGATCTTTTGTTTTCAATTATGTGATGTTAAAGTTTATATGACATTCATGTGGGAATTGCTTGCTTATCGTCATTGTAAATGGCCCAAGAAAAAAATGTATAAACAAACAATAATGGAAAAGTGCTTGCAGAATGTAAAAATTGAATATTAGTATGTTGACTAAAAATGTTGTATAGGAACTCTGAGTAACCTTCATAAGGATTTAAAAAGGATTTTTTGATCTTAAAATTGTTTAGAATCGATAGTTTCAAACAATTGAAAACAAATTCTATAGTATTATTGTCTCCAGAATTTCATAAATTATTAAGGAACACGCTGCTTAAAGTTGCATTTTGTAAACTAAATATTCCTGTATTGGAGGTCACAAAACGAAGGTAAACATGCCGCAGCAGCATATTTAACTAAGCAGCGGAATGACCCGAGGTTGTTAACCCAACAATAAATGCGGGACAAAAAAACTGAAAACCTATAATTTTGCTGTTACAACAACAAACACATAGGCAGGCTAATCTGGGTTGGTTTGCTTCCATCGCCTATGATGCCAAGGTTTGTATATTTTCACCCCCTCTGTTTCAGTTGATCAAATGTTATTGACTTTGCTAGAGAGAGTCAAACGTTTTGAGAGTTCAAGTTATTATAAATTTTTCAAACCTCATAAATCTGCATAGAATAACACGTCAATTTCTTGCATATGGAGGAGCTAAAAGTTTTGGGGATAAGTTAAACAGGAGTTGTTTACCAAAGGCGCTACAATTAGAAAAACGCTTGCAGGCGATATCACTTCTACACCTTGCGAAAAGGTAACAGTTTCGAAAGTTAACTAGTATTTAAGGCCTGTTAACTTATCTACCCTTAAACCGAAGTTAAAATTTAAACCTGGATAAAATGTTTAGTTTGAGTAACAATAATGTACGGGTTAGAATTGAATTCCAATTAAAATTTGATTAACATGAAGGGGATATAACGTTTTATCCTTGCGAATAGGATCAGTTTCGCAAGTTAAAAGTTAACTAGTAATTAAGGTCTGTTAACTTATCTACCCTTAAACCGAAGTTAAAATTTAACCCTGGATAAAATGATTAGTTTGTGTAACAATAATGTACGGGTTAGAATTGAATTCCAATTAAAATTTGATTAACACGAAGGGGATATAACGTTTTATCCTTGCGAATAGGATCAATTGCGCTAGTTCAAAGTTAACTAGTAGTAACTAAGAACCATTAACTTTTCAACCCTTAATCCAAAGTAAAAACTTGATCCTGTATAAAATGATTAGTTTGTGTAGCAACAATTTAAGTTTATCTAAGGTAAGACTTAAACATCAATTCCAATATGATTAACAGACCTTAAAGGGAATGAAATTTGTTAAGTTTTTAAATAAACAATTTTGGTTTAATTTATAAAATAAACCTACAAACAAATGTAACGTGAGATTACAACATTTTTAGAAAGAATTTTAAAATTTCTATTTTATAAAACAAAAAAAACTATTTTTATACAATTTTAAACCAGCCATTATTTTAGCATAATTATTACTAGCTGAGAGCAACATTTAAGAGAAATGTATGTATTAAATAAAATAATAATAAAAAAACATTTACAAAAAAAGCTTATTATTAATATCATAATAAATTATTAAATAAACTATATTTAAATATAAACTATTGCTTTGTATTTTATACTTATAAAATTCTTAATAAAATTATTTGAGATTTTAAATTTAAACATTTTATTTCTAGTAATAGTTTTTGTTTTTGTTTTGTGTTTAGTTTTTTCTAATAAAAAAAATTACAACATACACATATACAGTAATACACTCATATAATTATAGGTGGTCCATTTAATAATATAAAAAACACAAATTGTTTAATTTAAATCAAAGAAAAAAAAATTTACAAAAACAGATTAAAGTTATATTTAATTATTTATAATATTTGGTTGTTTGGTCATTTAAATGTAAGAGAAAAATAATAGATTTAAAGTTAAAAAAACCTACTTAAATCACATGTTAAAATTAAGCATAAAAAGAAATTAAATATTAAACGAAAAAGGAATCATATTCAAGTTCTGTTTTTATCTTTTGTTTCTATTTTTAGCTAATAGTTAATTATATTAATAAATAGAGTGAAAATAATTTAAACTAAAACTAAGATAAACTTAAAATTATGAAATTCTGTTAGCTCCAAGATAAATCATAACCTTTCCAATTGACATTTGGTGCCAAATAGACACGTCTTTTATTAAAGAAAAACGAAACGATGCCATGATAGGCAGTACGCGGTACACCACTCTAAATATTTTATAACAAAAAAAAACATATTATTAAATAGTTTCAATTTCAATGCTATAGACATAACTTACCTTTAAATCGTCCATTAGACCCAGCATTTTAGCTGTTCTTTTATATTGATCTCTGGTATTGTATTGTATTCTAACTGGACCATCTCGTTTGATTAATTCACGTCTTAATTCATCATACGTAACAACAGGATACGTATAAATTTCTTTAAGAAAAGTTTTATCGTAATTGTCCTGTTAAAAAAGAAAAATGTTGAAAATTTTCTTTGTTTTACAGAAATATATTTAAGAAATTTAGTTACCTTTAGTAAATAACTTAAATTCATTTTTGTAAATGGTACAAAATCTTCGCTCAATTTAATGTAACGTAAATATTTATCGAAAAACAAACCACTGGAAGAGATAAAGAAAAATTAGAAAGAACATACAAACATTTTTCTTTATAATTTCATTAGCCTAGACTTAAAACTTAGACTAGACAAAGGGTTCTCAAATGAAACTGAACTAGAACTGAACGTGACTTGAACTAGAATAAAATTAGAACATAAGTTGAACTAAACCATAACTGAATTAGAACTGAGATAGAACAGAATTGAATTAGAAAAGAACCAGAACTAAAATCAAAGTTAATTAGAACTAAACTAGATAAGAATTAGAACTGAAGTAAAACTGAACAAGAATTGAATCAAAACTGAATTTAAAATAGAACATAACCGAACAAGAATGGAACGAGAACTGAATTAAATCTGAACTAGAACATAACCAGAACTAAACTAGAGCTGAACTAAGATTAAAGTAGAACTGAACTTAACTAGATCTGAACTCGAAGTAAAAAATAACTAAAATAGAAATTAAATTGATGAGAATTTGAACTGAAACTGAACTAAAAATGGCCTGGAACTAGAACTAAACTAGAACTGAATTAAAACTGATTTAGAAC
>JACGTJ010000089.1:0-18806 GCA_014858695.1 Chrysomya rufifacies | reverse complement strand
AAATAAATAAATAAAAAAACGAATAAATAAATAAACGAATAAATATATATCTGTATATACCGGTATCAACTCCTATTTGCCACTTAATTCATAAAGGATGTATTAAACAAGAAATAATGCACATGTGCCATGAGCACTCAAGTTCGAGAGAATTTTTTTTAGAGAGATACACATCTGCATACAATTATAGATACACCTATAAAATGAAACCGAATGTTAAATATTTTCATTCAAAATTATTTAGTTTTACCATTTCAGTACGAGTGCGAAATTTTCAGATATACGGCAATAGTTAGTAAATTTAGAAATTTGCATTAAAAGAAAATTGCTTATAACTCATATTTGCTTATTTAAAATACACTTCATTCCATTTTGTCCATAAGTGTGATAAAAAAACGTACAGTAAGACTTCGATTATTCGGATTAATTTTAGACCCAAATCCTGATAATCGAAAATCTGAACTGTCATTGATATTTTCTTAACATATTTTAGTACACATTTTTGTACTTATAAAAATTATTTATCTAATATGAATCTGAAGAATATTCATATTAGGAAAAGAATATTCATACGGAATAATCCGAATTATTGGGATGCAAATAAACGTGTTTTTGCTGTATTTGGATTTGTATACATATATTTTATACACTACAATTTTGATGGCCTAACTATCCAAAATAATTCAAAGTAATACTTGGGTAACTTCAAACTATTTGTCGATATCACTATATGCGACTTCCATTGCGAATTAAAAAAGAATATTTTATAATAAATAAATACAATAATTTTAAATATTTACCATTTTTGTTCGGAGACATTGTCCATCTTCACTTTTTCTACTTTAACTTTACTCATAATACTAAGTAGTGTCGAGTTCTGTTTTAAGAAATTATTGCATTTTTGCTGACGTCACATTATTAGCCAATTGGTATTTGGTCACTATGGTGATTTGTCAAGGTGATAAACAAGATGCAATGAAGCGTCAAATTACTTTCTATAAAACATCTATCATGTTTTCTATTGAAACCCTATCAAATAGTTGAGTTGAAAACTGAAATTATTAAAAGTCAATTAATAAAATTTATAAATCTAAGAAATAATTTAAAAACTATATTTTTCTAGAAATCAACATTAACTAAAATATAAGAAAGCTACAATAAAACATAAATGGTATCGCCGCGTAAAGCCTCATCAGCTTTAAGTCTTATACCCGAAGAAGAATCAAAAATGAATAAGTTAGTTAAAATACTTAAAAAAAATCTAGAAAAATATTAATAACGATATACATATATTTTCTTTAAGCATCACTACAAAAAGTTGTGAAAGTTTGTATTCTAATAGCTCTAAAGGATCGGCCAATAACATATATAGACGAAAACCAGTTACTGGAGGAAATAATAAAGTTGGTGGTATACGACAAGCGGCATTCATACCAGCCACTAATGAAGTTAGACAAAGAGTTTTATCTGCCAGACGTTTAAGAATGAAAACCTATCAAAATCAATTGGCTGATGCCCAACAAACAATTGCTGTAAGTTTATGCTTTTATAAAATTTATTTTTCTTTTTTAAAATTTGCGATATGATTTACGATTTTTCTAAGTAACTGCTGTCAATAAGATCCTGTTAGATTGTCAGTTTTTGTTTAAGTGAAATTCAAAAAATTTTCGAAAATTTATAATTTTTAGAGTAAATTTTGTAAAATTTATCTTCTTAGGGAAAATATTCTAAAACTTATCTTTTTGGAAAGAATTTTAGAGAATTTATCTATTTGTAGTAAATGTTCTAAAATTTATCTTTTAAGAGAAAATTTTCTGAAATTTATCATTTTATAGAAAATTTATCCTTTTAAAGAAAATTTATCTATTTATAGAAAATGTTCAAAATTTTCTCTTTTTTTTAAATGTGTTCAAAATGTATGTTTTTCTTGCAAATTTTCAAAAATTTAGCATTTTAAAGAATATATTTCTATTTACTTAATACTATAACATTTTATATAAATTTATCTTTTTGTGTTCGAAATTTTTTTAATTAAATTATTAAAAAAAAAAAAAAAACAAATATTTTGTTTATTTTTTCGAAAATTTAATTCTAGGGATAATTTAAAATTTTCTTTTTTTTATAAAAAATTTACGGCTTCTTAAAAAACTTTCAAAAAACAATTTTTTGAAGACAAATTTTGGAAAGAAATTAATTTTCTATAAAAATAAACATTTTTATATTGCAATTTTAACAATCTCTTTGTTAAAATTGCAAGTTTTTTTAAAGAAAAATTTTTACAGAATGAATGAATGAATGATTTCTGTAAGTAAATTAACGAAATTTTTCTCTGTACTAAAACTATAACTTCAAATAGCAACTTTTTTTTAAAAATATAAAAAAAAATATTTACAAAATTTATTTTATAGGTAATTTGCCAAAACTTATCTATTTATTAAATATGTAATTTATTAAAACTACAAACTTATTAAATAATTTTTAATTTAAGGAATTAGCCCATGAAAATCGTATATTACGTACCTTACATAAACGTCAAGATTCTGCATTAGCCAAATATGAGTCCACCAATGCTGAACTTCCCCAATTATTACATTCACATGCTGAAGAATTACGGGTATGGCAAACTAAATATCGTAATTTACTGTCGATGAATAAGGAATTGGAACAAAAGCTTAAACAAAAGGAATCTGTAATTTTAACACTGAGTGATCAAAATAAATATTATATACAATTAAATAAAGACAAGTATGACTTTCACATTGAAAAACAAAATTTAAAAAAAATAATATTTTATTTTAATCTAAGAAATCTTGAAGATCGTCAACGCTTGAGTGAAAAATTACAAATATTAGAAACACGTCTTCAGGAAAAAGATAACGATATCAAAATGATGGCACGTAAAATGCAACTGGAAGCCAAACAGTCAAAACAACAACTACAAATGGAACAAAAGAAAAATAAGGAAATACTATTGAAATTGGAAAAAGCACGATTGGAATTATCTGGCTATCGGAAACTAGAGGACTTGCAGGTTTGTTAAATAAAATAAAATATTAAATTTAAATTAATTTCCTTATTTTCTTATTGTAGTTGCAAGATAAATTTAATTTAAACTTAAGACATAACCATAAGACTTCTAATAATGACGGCACTAAAGATGAAAAAGAAATTGAAAAATATACGTTTGATAATATCAGTGAGACGGAAATTACAGATGAAATCGATGCACCTAACAGTCAAAGATCAACGCACAGTTGTAGTAATATGATGCAACGTACTACACGTTCGATAAAGAATGCAACAACAAAAAATTCCATGTTACTTTCTACTCGCTCTTCCACAACAGTGACACAGCAAATTTCCAAAAAACAAACGCCACCGCTACCGAACAAATCAATTGCTATCTCAAAACGCATTGATCATGGTGACGGTGATGCTTCCATCAATATCCACGATGATATTTATAAAACAACAAAAATGCAAAAGCAACATTCAAATTTGTCATCCGTAACACAAAATCAAACTGAAAATTTCAAAGATCATAATGATGATGATGTTGAATATGAGGATGATGACGATTATGAAAATAATGATGACGATGATGTTGATAATGCAGAAATTATGATTAAGGAATCTGTAGAAAATACAACGTTTAATGGCCATAACGAGTCAGATGAAAATACACATTTTATAAGCAAAATTGATAATTCGAATTCTGACAGAGCTAATGCGAAAATTATTAATGATTATTATGAAGAAACCAATAAAATTGCGGTAATTAAAAAATCTTTATTTGTAAGATTTTCAATCTAATACTAAAGTATCTTTAAAAAAATAATTTAAAATTTTCAAAAATTTACATTTTTGGATAATGTTCAAAAATTTCACTTTTATATAACATTTTTCAGATTTCCTCTGCTGTTAAAAAGCCCGGCATGAAAGAAGAAATTTCTAGTATTCGAAAACAAATATCTGATGATTATAAAGAAAGAGAAGCATTTTTGGATACTTTTTGCCGCCAAGCAACAACGGGAGTTTTACGCGATGAAACACCAAAAAAACGTAACAGTATTGCTACTGAACGCAATGTACCCAGTAATCGTAAACACAAACTTTTAGCAGCTCTTAAAGCTATCGATGATAATAAGAGTCAAGATTAATTTGATTTTAAAAACATTCATGTAATACAAAATAATATAAAACAAAATTTTATTTTATTACACATAAACTATATAATTGAATCTTAATTTACATACAAGATTAAAAAACCCCACGGCTGAATCGTTGGTTCTTACGTATTTTGTTTTCCTTTCATTTTACTTAAGGCGCGCGAAACCTTTTTACGTAATTCTTTTTGTCTTTTCAACTTGGAAAGCTCTTCTGCCTTTTTCTGTAATTTAAATTTCTTAATGCGCATCTTGGTTTCATGGCGGTCCTTATTTCGTTTTTCTTGATAATTTGTTTCAATCATGCTCATCAGTTTAGCAACCTTCTGTTCATGTGGTGAACGTATAACAGCAACACGTTCTTCTTTCTCTTTAGGATTCAAAGGACCAGCTTTAGGTTTGTCCTTATAAGGTAATGCCCTTTGTAAGGCTTTTGGTATGACCAAAGGTTTAAATACCTTAGGAGTACGTTTAATTTCTGTATACATACTATCTGGTTGGGCTTCGTTTTTAATTTGGCGTTCTCTTTTCAGTTGACCCAGAGTCTTCATACCTTGCCAATAGAGTTTTTGTTCTGGTGGTAATAGTAGGGTAGTGACAGGAGCATAGAAACGGTGAACATCTACACGGAACCATGTTCGACAAAATACAATATCACTAAGCAGTATCTTGTCTTCAAATGTAGCTCTAAAAGATCCTTCAGGTGAATGATGGGCTTTCTTAATTTGACCTCTTATACCAGAAACCGTTTTAATTTTGGCTCCTTCAAATTTAGCAACTTCTAAACTGCTGTTGAACATATCCTTAATGAAAGCCGATTTCTTGTAAATTTTGAAAGGATGACCTACCAATTTCAATTTCTTCATAATCTGACAAGATTTGTCAAGTTCAGTAACACAACCTGTTGCAGCCACTCGAAAACCTATTCGTTTCAATTCTTCTTGGTCGTGCCGTACAGTTTGTAATGCTAAGAAACCGGTATTTTGAGGTGTAATAGGACCCCAGAAAGTCATGCTGCAGGTAACATGCTCAGGAGTGTATTTCAAAAAACGATGGCGAAAGTTATCCTCCACTTTGGCATATACAGCAACAGTCTGGAAACGTCTCCAGCCCATAGATATTATAATGGGATCACCCGATTTAAGAATTTTTTTATACCATCTATGTTTCTTGACTTTGCAGTTCACATAGCCAATATTTTCTTCCGACATATTAAGTCCCCCAATTAACACGGGATAGGTAGGATCAAAATTTTCTATTAACTCAGCAGGTAAATCCTTAAAACCTAAGCGAACATATAAACCAGCTCGATAACCTTCAATTTGGATACGTAAATCATTATCCAAATTCTCAAATTCACTTTTATTAAGCTGTGATTGCTTTTGCGCTTCCGCTTTAAGACTTTCATAATAATCGTGATCGCCAGTAATACGACCATCATCTTCCTTTTCTCCTTTGTTATCATATTCGGCATCAAATTTCGCCTTCAGTTTTAATTTCTTAGCCATTATTTCAGATTTTGTTAGATTTTCTTCTTCAACACGAGTCATTTTTCGTTTTCTATTATCTGCCTCATCTTGAGTAACATTTTTACCATCTTCGTCTTCTACAGTTTGTGGTTTACCACTTTGTTTTTCACCAGTTTCCAAATCTTCAAAATCTCCGTAAACTTCACTGTCGGCATCGCTCATGTCATCTAAACGTAATAGGTTTTCAGCATCTTCTGAAGCTTTCCATTTACCCGTAACGAAACAGTTTCTTATCAATTCTTTATTACTATCATCCAACCAATTTCTTGTTGTTTCTAAAAGTATTCAATAATGTACTCAAAATATATACATTTTAGAAAAAAAAGTTTTTTTACTTACCAAAATTATCTTCAAAAAAACACGATTCTTCTTTATCACGTAGGTCTTTGTCTTTCTGCATTTGAGTTTGTTTTTTAGCCGCAACTTTAAAAAGTCCACCAATTTCATCTTCGGAATTTTCTTCATCCGAATTTTCTTCATTCTTTTTGCGTTCACTTTGAAGATAGCAGCCATAAACCAGACGCATTAAGTTTTTAGATTCAGAATGACGTTGTAGAAAAGCATCCCTTGCCTTTTCAGCAAGATTTTCTTTCCAACTCATGTTGTTAGCGATAATGGCTTCTTCATCATTTTCACTATTTTCCTCTTCACCATTATCATCACTATTTTCATCTTCGCTTTCATCACTGCCATTTTTTAGATTAGATATTTTTGATTTCTTAATTTTTTCTAGGTCTTGATAGTCATCATCATCGGAAGTATCATGTTCGAAGTCACTGCCCTCTTTACTCTCCTCTTCTGAATCTTCATTACGCCAATCGTCTGCATCGAATTCTTCACCATTCTCATCCGATTCATCGTCCTCATCATCAACACCAGAATCATCCTGGAAACAAAAAATATTTTTAAAGAAAAGAAAAAAACAAACAGTTCTAATCGTAAATTTACCTCATCATTTTCATCAGTTTCACTACCTTCTTCGTCATCCTCTACGAAATCTTTTGATTTTATCGCTTGACCATCCGAAAACAAACGAAATTCTTGTTCATCAATTTGCTCGTCGACTGTTTGTTTCTTTTCTATCAGTTTTCCCACCAATTCTTCTTGTTCGGTAGCTTCTGCAGTTTTCTCTTTATGACTGTGAGATCCTTGTAATTCTATATAAACAGCATCTTTATCATAAACAATACCACCCACTCCCGACATAGGAGCATAAAGTAAACGTTCTTTTTCTAACAAAGTACGTTTCTTTTCAGTGCCCGGCAGAGGACAGGGATCAGGTATAACACTTAGTTCATGAATACGAACATCGCCCAAACCGGCTATATGAACCATATGTTCCTGCTTTAAAGGCACACCACGAACATAACCATACAATACAACATCGCGATCACATTTTGGATTACGACGTATGGTATCGGTATTTGTGATATCTTCAACACGATCTACCAAGACATAACTATGAGCTCCGCGCCACTGTAAGGGTCGGAACTTCATAACCGAAATAAAACGTCCCAAATTCTTGATTTCATTTCTTAAATATTCACCATGGAGCAATCCGGAAAGATAAAATAATTTGGCACCATCATAAACTTCTGTCCAAAAACGATGTTTCAATTCCTTCTTTCGTTTTCTCAAAGCTTTGGGATTTTTAATCATGTCCAAGTGTGTAAGCACCCCCATTATTTTGGGCATGCCATGAACTTGACAAATATTTAAGAACTCAAATATTTCCATTTCGAAGCCATAACTTGCATCGCACAACAACAATACCAAGTCAGCACACTTGGCCACATCTATCATGGAATTTATGTCATTATTACATTCCAACAAAGTAATTCGCCTCTTTTTGGAGGTGACTATTGTAATAGGACCCTTGATATCATTTACATTTGTTTTTGTAAACGTTTTGATTAAATTATTTATCAATGTTGTTTTACCCACTTTAGGTGGACCAACCACAGCTATTAATACTGGAGGCGGCTCATCGGGAGTTTGATCTACCACTGGTATATGTTGTTTCTTAGCTGTTAAATCCTCTTTACGTCGAAAATTTCTTTCTGCTCTTTGTGCCGAATTAATAGCGAATGCTTTAGGATTTCTTTGTCGTGCTGTTAAATTCGGTTCCTTTTGATTGGACTCCTTTTTCACTTTTAATTTCTTTTTCTCGGCCTTTACTCCCGATTGGCGAGCACGATGAGATTTCTTTTTATCAATACCTTCATCTTCAGGCATTGTTGAGTTAAATCAATTTTGTATTTTGTAGTTTCTTTACAAAAATCTATAGACAATTTTTAAAAACACTATACACGTGCAAGTGTTTTTTTCTATTGTTGTTGTAAATTTTATGTTTTACATATGAGAAATGTCAATATTGCAACAGAGTTGTATCTTTGTTCTTAAATTGTAATAGAATAACATAAATTTTTACTCTATGCAATAAGAGATTAGAGGTGTATTTACGAATACATAAATAGTATATACAATTTATGTGAATATTATTTTACTTACCTTTTTTAACATAATTAATTATCGAGAGATATTTTGATCAAAATTAGCAATGCAGCAGTTCTTATAGGTTTAATCTATGTGCCAATTAGTTGAAAATGTTTTCATAATTTTTAAATTAAAAACTGCGAGCAGATATTGTAAAATTATTTGTAAAATTTTGCTTAATAAAATTACAATTCAAAGAAAATAAATGGAAAATGTATTAATTTAAATTTCTCAAATGTTTTTATATAATAGACAAAGTCGTCAATTTTTAAATTTATCAATTCTAATTATTATGAAATATGAATAATATGTATTTTATTAAGTGTCTTTCTTCACAGAAAAAATTCAAATGTATATTTTGTAATTTTATAAAAAATATTTTTTATATAAAAAAGACTACGAGATACATTTTACGATTACTTTTAAAGTTGTTATAGCAATTTATTTTCCAATTGTTCACTAATTAAAAAAATAAAAAACGCAGATTTTTATTTGACGATAAACGTCATTATTTATTTGGAACTATTTTTATTAAAAGCAACTAACAATAAATAATTCTTTTCTATTCCAAAAATCTGTACATAAAACCAAAGATACCAAATGGGGTATCGTCCCAATTGTCAAATGTCAAAAATTCGAGCAGTTTTTCTAGCAGTGACGCCATGTTGAAATTTCAACTACTATTATCGCTCTTTTACATTTCTTTCTTTCCGGTTAGCAGTCATGGTAAGAAATGTTTTTAATATTTTCTGGTCGTAATTTTGTTAAAAATGTCTGGGAAAATGTTTCAAGTCCTGAATAAAAGTAAGATTTTATTAACTACATAATAATTTATAACAGTAGTGCAAAAATTCGTGTTAAAAACATGTATAATTTTTCGAGAAAAATTTATTGTTCTGCTTCAGCGTGGAAAGAGATTTGACATTTGCCTCACTTCTCAACATAGTGTGAAAAAATATGTCAAAAGGCCACAACGTGTTTTGTGGGATAAAGCTTGATTGTAATAAAATAGACTTGAAATTCAATTTCCCCACGTTTTAAATATGAAATTACTAAACTTAATTTAATATGCAAATTTAAAATAACAGTTTAATAGTTCTTTTTATTGTCTTTGTTCTATTGTAGCCTTTCCAAAGATTTGTACAAACTGGTCGCATTGCCAAATGCTCGGCTGGTCCCTTGAAGGGCCGTCTCGTCGCCATTGTCGACGTTATTGACCAAAACAGAGTAAGTTTTATAATGTTAAAAGTGTTAAAATAAATTGGTGGTAATCATAAACATTTTGTTCCAAGTAAACAACGTGTTTTTGTTTTCAATTTGTGGTGTTTGTTTATTGATCATGATGATTTTGTCTTCTTGATAGGAAGTGCCAACTGATACATAAATGAAGCTATCTAACAACTCACTGAAAAAATCTTAAACAGACATCACTTTTCAGTTTAAACATTATACATACAAATTTGAATCATTCATTATTGTTAAATGTAAGACTAATCACAATTTTATTTTGTTAGGTTCTTGTTGATGGTCCCTTGACTGGTGTTCCCCGTCAAGAATACAGATTGAACAATCTTCACTTGACTAAGTACCGTATCAAGTTCCCCTTCACTGCTCCCACCCGCATTGTACGCAAGGCCTGGCAAGACAGTGACTTGAAGGCCCAATGGAAGGTCAGCCCCTGGTCCACCAAGGCCCAAAACATTTGCAAGGTAAGTGTTAATTCTTGTAAACAAAATTTTAAGTATATAATAGATGAAATGCTCAACATGATGATAATGAAAGTTCTTGATAGGAATTGCCGGCTGATACATACATGAAGCTAATTTTTCGTTAACTGAAGTTTTTTTTTTTTGCTTTAGTTTTATTATTTTTTTTTTCTTTATAATCTTAACTTATTTTTTATCTTGATTATAGCGTTCCCGTTTGAATGATTTCGATCGCTTTAAATTGCGTTATGCCAAGCGTCAACGCAACAAATTGCTTACCATTGCCTTCAACGCTTTGAAGAAGCGTACCAAGGAAGACGGCACTGTCCGTAAAATCAAGAAGGACAAACGTGATCGCATTCGTGAATTGAAGGCTCAAGGCATCAAGAAGGGCGCTGCCAAGAAGTAAATTTTACAAATTTACTTATAATTTCTAAATAGTTGACTAGTGTTTATTCCTTTACAAATGGAAGAAATAATAAAATAAACAAAATCTACACAAAAACAAGAAACTATTTTATAAGAAAATAAAAATAAATGAGTTTTACTTGATCAATTCTACAATATTTTTTTGAAAGAAATAATTTTATAGAAAATGTTTACAAATATTCAGTTCTCTTGAGAAAATATTCATTTTATCAAAAGTCTCATCAAGAAAGAAAAAATTCTTTGCAAAAATGTTAATATTTTTAAAGATTAAAAACATTTTTTTGTATTTATAAACTTATACAAAATGTTATAAACTTTTTCAAGTTTATTTTTTATAGAAAATATTTTAAAATTTTCTTTTTACAGAAAAACATTTTCTATAAATTTATATGGAATCGAAAGAAACATTTTGATTCTAGTTGTGTTTGAAGAACAAATAAACAGATTTGAGCCTAATCAAGTGATAAAAAATAAATTGAACTTTTTGAAATTCACAGGCTACTGATATTTTTTTCAATGAAAAAAAAAAAAAAAAAAATACTTGAAATTGCATTTTTATTTCTATTTTATTTATAAAAGGAACTAAACATAACAAAATTTTTTTTATTAAATTTTATTCTTAATTATAAATCGATATATTAGTTAAGACTGTCAGCATCTGTACAATTTTCCATACATTAATTATTAATCTGCTCAGCATTTTTAATATAACTACCTATAGTTTAAATAATTTCTCCTTTCAAAATGAAACTTTCCTCTCGTACCCATTACCATTTCCACTACTTATCTGATGTTGTAATTTGAGGCTTTTGTTTCTTGTCTTTACCATAAATTAATTGCCAATTGTTGGGATGATTGTAGCCCAAAAATAAAGGCAAATGCAAAAACAATGTAAGATGTTCCGCTTGTATGGCATTAGAAACACGAATCCAATCACGTAGCCATTCAATCATTTCTTCAGTACTCAAACCGACAGGATTTAAACCTCGTATGTAGCAAGCTTTGTGTAAAGATTCCGAAGGCATATTGTGTACACCACCTTCACGTCCAATGGCCAAATCCATATAATGGACTAGAAAAGCATGTTCATAAAGACTGTGGCGTTTAAACCAACCTCCTCGTATGCCATGTAATTTGGTAAGCAATTTCTAAAATATTTTTAAAATTTTCAAGTTATTTTGATTTTGTTTTGCTTTGTGAATGTTATAAACTTACGATATGTTTACCGGGTAAAGCAATTAAATTATATGGTGGTTCCGCAAAAATATCCTTAATATCTAAAATTTGCTCTACTGAGGGATGTGTACCACTACCCAGTTGACCTAAAACTTGACGAAATTGTTCGTATTTATCATGTTTTTTGCAAGATTTTAATTTCGATTGCAAACAACGAAACACTGGTTTATTATATGTTAAACGTTCATGAAAGTAGAATTGCTTGAATTCAGCCTTTTGTTGTTCAGTCCAGAAGTGTGAAGTTAAAAATGAACGTGGGTACATGAAACTGGAGTAAAAATATATGAATTAAAAGAAAATTATTTTTCTTAAAAGCTACAAATTAAAATACTTACACCAATGGAAATATAGCATAACCAACCATAGGCAGTGAAGAAAATATTAATGCAGGAGCCACTTTAAACATATCTCTAGGCATTTGCATATACAATTCCAATTCTTGTCTATTAAGAGACCTTAGACCTTTAGACGATGAACTAACTATGCGTGATACCTTTAGAAATCTTTTCATATCTGCAAAGAATTCTTTGACGCCATCAAAAAATACACGGTAGACTTTTACCGCTGAGGGAAAATTTTTCTCCAATACAGTATCGTAATTCTTGACATAGTCAAAGAATCGTCTGAACATATAGACATGAACATTTTTGCGCACTTGTTGTGTTGATATTTTCACCTTGGAGACAGCTTCATGTTTCTTCTCCTGTAATTGTTGCAGTTTTTTAACACTTCCCGAAATAGTTTTTGTCGCTGTTTCACTGTTTTTGGAGACGAGTGTAGATTTCTGTTTGTCTGCGGTTTCCTTGGGCGCTGATGGTGTGAATTCTGAACTCTTTGGTGGGGGAGATGTTGATTGGTTTGGCGGTTTCTTTGCGGTTTGATCACTTGAAGTAAAAGTGTTGCAAAAGTTGTAAATTGAATGCATTTTGTTTTATAAAATTTTGAAACTATTGATTTTTATTATTTTTTTTTTGGAAGTTTTATGGTACTATTAATTGCAATTAAAATTAACCTAAAAGCTTTTAGAAAATGGGAGTTATATTCCTCTATTGAACTGTTATTTTTCTTTTTTTTATGAATTTTTTTAATTATGAATAAAAATTTCATTTTGTACCATTTTATCAAATAAACTGATACACACAATTTGTGCACTGCCAATTTAAAATTCAAAATTCCCAGCTAAATCGATTTGCAAATAGAAAATTTTTGTCGACTTTTTAATAATTGTACTATTTAACCAAAACAAAATTAACCTATTTTACCCTGCTCCAACTTAGTTGGTAGACTCAAAATTACTTTTTGAGTAAATTTAACATTGTCCGTCCGTCTGGTTGGATAGTAGTTGTTGGCACAGAGATAGGCCCTATAGAACATTGATGGCATTGAACCGCCTATTCGACATGTAAATTTCTTTCTGAAATTAGGAATTATGCACATAACTACATTAAATTAGCCTAGAATTAAAAGAAATTTCATTCCATCATGATATCGCCAACCCTCAGAAAACTTTACCCCCAAAATAAGAATCTGAATATGGGTATTAATTTTGCCTCAGGCGCGAAGCTTATAGAAATTGGTCATATTTCCTTCTATTATTTTATATAGCCTACACAATGGGCCTAATATACGCCTGACCCGACAATTTTGTTTGAAGTTACAACATACAGTATCCCTGCTCACTTCACTTCACGGTTATAAATGAAAATCCTGGGTAACGATTACAGCAAGCGAAAATTATATATTTTTTAAATGATTTATTAAAATTTACCTAACTTCCACTGCTTACACAAATTCTCATTTAATTTAACAACAATATAACGAAAATAAGTTTTATTTTTTTTTCATATATATATACCTAGAAGTTACGTATTGTCTTCTTAGTGGGTTAGCCAAACATCTGTGTTGGAAAATTGTTTCTTGGTAGACGATCACCGGCAAGCGTGTCAAACGTAGTGCCAAGGTCATCATTGAGTTGGCCACTATACACCTTAATTCTTACACTCACACTTCCTACACTCGCGGAGTGAATTGGCAAAGGATTTTTTTACAAAAAATTTCCTCGCCTTATATTCTGCCCCGTAAAACGCAGCAAATTTCACACTTCTTATGTCTATTTTTAATGCAATATGCACTATTCCGGTGTAATTTGTAGAAAATCCAAGAACAAAAACAATTATAGAATGTCAATACACAAATAACAACAAAAACATATGCTGACTAATATGGCCACACTGTAGAAATTTAGTGGGAGCAAAAAATACCATGAAAAAAGAACTGAAATGTCAATTGAAGTTAGGGTACACGAAAGAAGTTGAGTTGTTTTCCCAGGTTTTGATTTTCAAGATTTCATGTTTTGATTTTCAAGATTTATTTTTCAAATGTAATATTTAAAAAAAAAAAAAAAAATATTTAATTTAGTTTTTATAAAACTAAAAGTTTAAATTTAACTTCTGGTTATTTATTGAAATCGTGGAAAACAAATTGGTTTGTTTTTATATTCGTGTTCCCTGATTGAAGTCTTTGTTTTGATTTTGCAAAGCTCTAAAAGTTAAATTAATTGAGTTGGGAATAAATCAAAATATTTAGATTGAAAAAAAATACATTTAGAAAACCGATAATATCTTTGAATATTTTGTTCTACCTCGCCAAATACAAAATGGTTATATTCTAATAAAAAAACATCAAATTAAAATGCCTAAAAGTATGCACTACTTAATACCTCTATCATCAATGGGTTAATCTCCCGGAATATCTAATGCGCTTGTCCACTTCTCAATATTCTCTTAGTACGACCAAAATCGCGTAAAAATGCTGTAATTGTGTGTGTAATGGATTGAAACTAAGGAATAAAGAAAAAATCTCTTACCTTGTCAAGACCAAACAACGAAAAATTTCCAACAGTTTAGCTTCAGACATATGCCTTAGATAAACGTATTCGCAGCTTCACTCGACTACTATTTATTAAAAACAGATTTCTTTTTGTTTGAAATATGTTTGTTTTTTTACACATTTTGTTGGTACAAGAGTGAATTAAAAAAAAAAAAAATGTTAGACATGTAAATTGCGGGAAACGAGAATGAGCAGCATTTAACATTGACGACGACGTCGACGGTACAACACATGGTGGTCACAAACAAACAGTTAAATCTATAAAAAACGAGAAAAGTGCGTAAAGATTAGTATTAAAGAAAAAAATTAAGATAAATGAAAAAGCGTTGAAATAAAAAAATAAGTATTTGGAAAGTATAGAAAATTTTCATAAGTAAAATTAAGCGTATAATGAAAAAAATCCAATGAAAATATATAACATACTTTAAGGTGTCATATTATTTATTAAATTGTGCTGTTTCACAAAGAAAAAAAGTAACAAAAATGAAGTGTGAAAAAATAATAAAATAATTATTTGAAAGAAACAAATAAAATGGAAAATAAAAGAAATAATTTCAAGAAATACACTATGAAACCTTGAAAAAAGTAAAAAAAACGAATGTATGTATATATAGTTATGGCTAGATGTACATTTAAACTTATTTACACACAATACTCTTTGGAATAAAAACAACAAAATAAAACGTATTTTTTGCTCATGCTGTAACTAAAACTTATTTATATGAACTTACATTATATATGTATAACATATATGTCTGTTTATAAATATAAGTGCAATCATGCACTTACAAATAAAAATAGTTACTACAAATATTAGTACATATGTATGTGTATTTGTTTGTATTTATGACGGTATTAGGTGTTCAGTGTCATCATGTACTATAGAGTTTTCTAAAAGTAACATCATCTTGTGACTTATTATTCATAAGAACATTTGTTACTTTGCTCACTCTTTTTGTGCGTTGTTCTTCATTTATTATTATTTCTGTTTCGAAACCAAATACAAAATATGTCCATATTTTATATGTACAACAAATGTATGATTTTTTATAATGCATACACATGTATATTATACATATGTATGTATATTATATTATTTATTATTTTCGAATATAAAAGCATGTACTAAATAATAGCTAACATGTTTCTGTTTGCAACCACGGCTAATATTTTCTATTTTCTTAAAAAGAAAAACTCACTCGTGTATACATACAATATTTTTTGTAGATATGTATGTATATATTAAGGTGGCTTCGATAAAACAATTTAAGAGAAAGCTTACATTTATTCTTTAAAATTTGTTAAAAAAAATAATATTCCCAAAGGTTAAAAATGGTTTTTCTGCAAACAATCCTTAGAGATTTTATAAAAAAGTAATCATATTACAAATTTAAGTTATCTCACTAATGAGATTGTTTGTTTTTATTTCAGAAATATGTATGTTTAGAACACAAATAATACTTTTGTAAAAACTTTTAGTTTTCAAATCTGTTTTTGAATGGCCTACTGTAGTTAGCAGGCGATATTGCGTTGAATGGTGATCGGCTCTATATCTTATCTTCATTGACTTTTAATACCTTTCCACACAAAGTCAACTCCCTTAAATGTAAACAGGTACCAGCGAAACTGATATCACTTGTGAAAGCTTTATAAGACCTGATTACCTATCGTGTCCTGCATGAAAACCGCCTAATTAGGAAAATACCAGTTACATTAATTAAAAATTTATACTAAATATATTTTTTGAAGAATAAATTAATTTTACATTTTCATATGTATTTGAAATAAATGTTCGGATTACATTTTTATAAAGCTAAATAAGTTACAAAACTGATGTTTTATCATATAAAACCAAACACAATGTTTGCTTACAATTTCAAATGATTTCAATGACATTATTAAATTTTTTAAGAGAATGTCCTTTAAACTAAAATTGCCAAGGTTAATTACGTGAAAAAAGAAGAAAATTCAAAATCTACAAACAACTAATACAATTTTCGCATTACACTTCGTATAAATGAAGCCGGTCTAATGTATGTGCGATTATTTGCAAACGTATAGTTCTTGTTTTTGTATTCAAGTTTGTTATTACATATATATAAATATGTATTATATAGCTGTGTACTCATACTAGGTAATATATCTATTCATCCATGTTTTTCAACAACATATGTTTTAACACAACGCTAAAAAGTAAAATATCAACAGAAAACGTCAGAAACAACAGCAGCAATCAAAAACAACCACACATCAATTTTTAGCAAAAATTTTATCTAGTTACTATAAAGAATTGTTTCATGTTTTTTCCACTAATTGTTTTTTGTTTATTTTTGTCCATTTAACTTATTTCTTAAACGATGCTACATATCCTTTACTAAATTTTATGGAAATATAAAAAATCATTGTACGATTTTTTATTTTCTAATAATAATAATATTGAAATCGTACAAAAACAAAAATTTTCAAACTCCCTGAAATTGTATAGAATTTTATATAGACAGAAAAGCGATTGTTTTATATAGACATATGGTTTTTATAGTTCACTTTCACTTAGGTGACTAAGTTTTTCAACTTTTTGTTAAAATAACTTTTACGAGTTATTAGGTTATGAAGAATTAACAAAATACAAGTTACAAAAAATTAGTTTTAATGGTATCCTGAAAATTTTTGATTTAGGCGTATATAAAAAAATAATCAAAGACAATTTGTATGATCAATATTGATTTAAAATATTACTCATACGTTTTTGTTGAAGATTCATTTAGAAATTTAAAAGTTTCATCAGAAAAATCGTGAGTACATTCTATGAAAAATTTTTAGTAGTTTAGTTATAGTTCAGGTTCAGTTTTAGTTCAATTTTTGTTCAGTTCTAGTTCAGTTCTGTTTAAGTTCTAATTACTTAAGTTTTAGTTCAGTTCAAAACACAAATGTCGATAAGAAATATTAGAAAAATGAATTTTAATATTTTAAAAATGGTCTGTCCTTGATATCTTATAAAACTCAAACTCGTCTCGATTTCCTCGCGGTCGGTCATTACCGACTCATTAAGGGCTGCGGGCACTCTTTTGCGAACCCCAGCTATAAACTGATATTAAACAATACCATACATAACTTTAAACAGAGCCTTGTGAAAAACCGATTTCGAAAACATTTTATTATTTTAAAGTGATATACTAAGTCGTTTTAATGTCGCCTTTTATGTTTTAGTTAAGAATTAACAATTATTGACATCATATCAAATAATATTTATAAGAAAAAACAAATATTTAGACTAATAATGTAAAATATGCTTAGGTCTATTTTAACACTTAACTATGGAACCCAGTTTCTAAGTATGATTTACATACATAAAACTTTACTTATTTACTTATCACATGTCATAAACAACAATATGTTTTATTACTTTTAAGGTTTCTCAACTTAAGTTTTTCTTTGAAAACCTACACGCAAAATTATAACAACAATATAAAAATAAACTTGTTTATAGAGAAAATAAAGAAATTCAGGAATCAAATTCAACTTATTTATAAAAAAAAAAAAAATACAATTAAAAATAAAAATCAAAGGGGAAACCAAAATACACGCTAAAATAAAATGAAATATAACAGGAAATCAAAATACTTACATACACTAGTTCATGTGACACAGAAACACTTCAAAAAATATTTGAATATTTGAAAAATATTTACATAAAAATCCTATATGCTCAAACTTGACAAAGGTTTTTGTATTTTATATAGAATAAATTATTATTATTTTTTATAGTAAATTTTGAAAAATGAATAAATTATTTATAATGTCTGGAAACTAAAGAAACAAAATGTGTATTGTTGGTACAAATGAGTACTAGAGAATAAAGTCATCTTTATGGTATTTTGCTGTTAAATGTTTATTTACTGTGCCACATTCAAATATGTACATAATATACATACATATACATATATATTTTTTTAAATATATGAAGAAACTCAGTGTTTACAAACCAACATCTAACATCACTAAATTTTTAGTGGGCACTTTGTTGTGCTATCTCTGCTGTCTAGAATCTGTTTGAAATCATGATCTGAACCGATTTACGTTTATCATTTAAAGATGAAAAGCTAAAAAAATTCTTTGTGGGCCATTATTACATATTTTTTCAGATTTATTTCATTTTAAGGATTTTATTAAAACATTTCTTTTGTTTAATTACGTAAGATTTTTATAATCGTGTTTTTTTTTTGTACTTTAATTAACTTTAAAAATTAATTATATTTTAAAATTATTGTTGGGTATAACAAAAGGTGGTTCGGACTAGGATTTATTATTCACTTCTTTTTTGACTAGAACTGAACTAGCACTGAACTAGAACTGAA